>JAJDFF020000005.1:51962-235708 GCA_021527025.2 Geoglossum cookeanum
GAAGCTGCTGCTTGAAAAGGGCGCTGAGCTAGAGTCTAAGGATGATGATGGTCGGACGCCGCTGACATGGGCTGCAATGGGCAGGTATGGGGCAGTAGTGAAGCTGCTGCTTGAAAAGAGCGCTGAGCTAGAGTCCAAGGATTTTAAATATGGTCGGACACCGCTGTTATGGGCTGCAGAGGCGGGGTATGAAGTGGTAGTGGAGCTGCTGCTTGAGAAGGGTGCTGAGCTAGAGTCTGAGGATTCTAAATATGGTCGGACACCGCTGTCATGGGCTGCGGGGAGGGGGCATGAGGCGGTCGTGAAGCTGCTACTTGAGAAGGGCGCTGAACCAGAGTCCAAGGATTTCAAATATGGTCGAACACCGCTGTCATGGGCTGCATTGAAGGGGCATGAGGCAGTAGAGAAGCTGCTACTTAACAAAGGCGCTAAGAAATATCAATAGTTCGACCCGGCTATCATGCCTTCACGGCAAAGTCCCTTACATTACATATATATATATATATACTTTTAATATAACAACTTTGATATAGAGGGGCGTAGGAAAGCTGATATTTATATACTGTTAGAATATCGCCGCCCAGGCGGTTCCAGCACGTCCCAGTTGTTGCGATGAAGCGTGGCAAAACAGGACGACAAATCGGAATATTCGAGATATATTCTTCCATCAACGGATATTTGCTACTACTAATTACGTATCGGAACTTCCCTCCAAATTCGAATCGAGCACAAATTCGCTGGCGCAGCGATCTGATCGGTCGGCTGGAGGAAACGCTAGACAGTAATCACGGTAGTTCCAAAGGCCAGGGCCAATGCGCGGGGATCTACTCCATAGACTTCACCCCGCTACTTGGTTCTAGCTACCTGTTATGGTATGCATCGCGGCGGCGGCGGCATTGATGGAGGGCAAGTAGAGGAGTTGTTGATGGATTCAAATTGGTATAAATATCAAAGCTCGGATATAATATAGCACGCGTGAACTCGTTTATTTGAGGAGATCGTGCAAGCCGGTATGTCGATATCGGTGGGTGGGTCAATGCTGTGGGGGGCTTTCGGTGCGTATAAGGTAGGACCTGCATACTGTTGCTGCCACCCGTTTGTTTGCCTATGTATGTACCACGAACGAGAGAACAGAACACGCTACCCACCAGCCCCGATACTCTCCACAGTACCTAAGGAAAACAAGAGGTGCACGAGGTACATGTAGGTAAGCTACCCGCGCCAAGTAATCTAGCTAACTGCCGGCTCAGATTCCGCCTCTACAATACTTAAAAGGCTCGTGACAAAGTCGCGCTAGTGTTTTGAGAACTTTGAGCCTAGCGCTCAGGGAACACCTAAGGCTAAAGAGAATCGTGAGCGCGAGAAATCAAACTGACCCTTCACCAAGGCCGCCTCGACTCTAGCAATCCCGTCTCCTCGCAGGATGGGCACGTTTGGACGTGGGCGGCAAGCCACCACTCTGGACTCAGCCACACTTGGCGAGACTGCAGTCCCTCAGCCTGGCCTCCTCACCAAGTGGATTTGAGCTCCAGAACGGTTCAGCCCAATGCTTCACTCGCGGAAAACGGAATTAAGTTTCTCGAGAATTAGAGTGAAAACGAATCCCTCGCCCTTGCGTGAACGCGATACAGCCTTCACTGCAAACACAATACCATGGATGGTTCCAGTGATTCAAGCTGTCGTCAGTCGATCCCTCCGACTGGCTTGACAGTCGTGGTCAATCCGGACATGCCATCTCTAGAGTAAGCTTCTGAACGTACTGTCTGCTGCACGCTCTAATATCTGGAAAGCATTATATTTGTCCATGGGTTCACTGGACACCCTGAGCGGACCTGGACTCACCAGAGGGGGGATTCCAGGCATCGCACCGATGAGGAAAGATTAGTCGAACCACCTACCAAGAGGCAAAAACTCGGTCCGTTCTCTAAACCATGTCAGAAAACCCTCCACACCGCTATATATTGGCCGAGAGACCTGCTTCCGGCCACTATCCCAAATGCGCAGGTCTTGACTTACGGCTATGATACACACATAAGACACAAGCTGGGGCCTCCCCTGAATAAAAGCACAGTCTACGATATTGCGTGGGATTTCCTGGTTGCTTTAGAGGCTGAGCGCCGGGCGGAACCATTAAGGCCGGCATTGTTTGTGGTGCACAGTTTGGGAGGGATTGTTGTCAAGGAGATGTTACGGAGGTCGAGCAGCTGTCATCGAGGCCAGACTCACCTCCAGCACATCTTTAATTCCACAATAGGTATTATGTTCTTTGGCACCCCACACGGCGGTGCAGACCCCCGCGGCATTCTCCATCGTATTGCCGAAAAAGCCATTAAAGCCCTCGGGTTTTCTGTTAATGAGCAGATCGTCAACACACTTTTGCCGTCGGCAGAACGTCTTAGGGAGTTGAGAGACGAATTTGGCCCGATGGCTCAAGAACAAAATTGGATCATACATTCCTTCCAGGAGCAATTTGGTGTTACAGCCCTCAACGGCGATAAGGTATGTGCGTTAACATCTCCTGTTATATTGCTAACCAGGTTTGCAGGTCGTCGAAGATACATCATCCTATCTGAATCTCCCAGCTATCGAGATCACCGAGCACATCGGACGCAACCACATGGATATGTGTCGTTTTACAGGACCGCATGATATGGAATATAGAAAGGTTGCTTCTGCTCTCTGCAGGATCACAAGTTCGGCTCCCAGGCGGCCCAGGAGCGAAGAGAAGCTGTTATTCACGGAAGATCAAACGCGGATGCTATTGGACTCGTTAAGATTTGATCAAATCGATGTGCGACAGATGACTATCAAGAATGCTCATGCTAAGACGTGTACGTGGCTGCTGAAGAGCTCCCAATACTTCGACTGGCTTGATATCACTAAACTCGGCGAGCATTACGGCTTCTTGTGGATCAAAGGAAAACCCGGAACTGGAAAGTCAACATTAATGAAATTTGCTCTTGCTAATGCCCGAAAAACAATGAAAGATAGAATCATTATTTCATTCTTCTTCAATGCGCGAGGCGAGGATCTGGAGAAGACTACGCTCGGGACATATCGATCACTCTTACTGCAACTTCTCGAACAACTCCCAGCGCTCCAATGTGTCTTCAACTCGCTCGGGCTCTCGACTTTGAGCATTAGTATATGCCATCAATGGAGCGTCGAATCCTTAAAAATATTATTGGAACAGGCAATACAAAGTCTTGGAGGATCCTCTGTGGTATGTTTTATTGACGCCTTAGATGAATGCGATGAATCTCAGATCCGGGATATGATATCTTTTTTTGATCATGTTGGCGAACTCACCGTCTCGGCCGGTATCAGATTTCAAGTCTGCTTTTCAAGCAGGCACTACCCGCATATTACGATTCGGAAGGGGCTAGATCTGGTCTTGGAAGGACAAGAAGGGCACAGTCAGGATATAACCAAGTACCTTGATAGCGAGTTGAAGATTGGGCATAGTAAGCTTGCTGAGCAAGTCCGAACAGAAATTCAAGAAAGGGCCTCTGGGATCTTTATGTGGGTAATTCTCGTGGTAGAGATATTGAAACAGGAATACGACAGTGGCCGTATGTATGCACTCCAGCGAAGACTCCGGGAAATCCCTAGCGACCTGCACAGGCTATTTCGCAGCATCTTGACACGCGACTCCCACAATAAAGACGAACTAGTCCTATGTGTTCAGTGGGTACTCTTCACAAGGCAACCGTTGAGCCCAGAGCAGTTGTACTTTGCTATTCTCTCTGGAGTTGAGCCCGAGGCCCTATCAAGATGGGATTCCAATGAAACCCCAATGGACGCTATCGAGCGGTTTATACTTAGTTCTTCAAAAGGACTTGTGGAAATCACGAAATCTAAGTCTCCGAAAGCCCAGTTCATCCACGAATCAGTCAAGGACTTTCTCATAAAAGAAAACGGGCTTGCAAAAATTTGGCCTGATCTCGGAAGCAACTTTCAAGGTCGAAGTCATGAGCGGTTAAAGCAATGCTGCCTCAACTACATGAGTCCCGCTATTTCTGCTGATCTAGGTTTCAGCGAGAGTCATTTAAAAGCCTCGGGAGAGGAGGCTAGAGCTATTCGCAAATCGACCACTGCTGCATTTCCCTTCCTGGAGTATGCCGTACGTGACGTACTATATCATGCAGATGCGGCAGAAGGAGGCGGTATCAGTCAAGCAAATTTTATCCAGAGATTCCCACTCGCGGACTGGATCAAGATCGACAATATTCTCGAGAAATACGAAGTGCGCAGGCATACAGAAAAAGTCAGCTTGCTGTATATATTCGCGGAAGGCAACATGTCAAATCTTATTAGAGGTCACCATCCATCTATCCTATCATATCTTAAAGTAGAAGAAGAGCGTTATGGGCCACCCCTTTTTGCAGCCCTTGCGACTAGGAGTGAAAAGGCTGTTCGAACGTTTGTAGAAGCTTGTATGGTTAATCAGTCTCCCGAAAGTTGGCTTTATGGACTCTATAACCAACACTGCCAGGACCACGACAGCCAGCATAGGTTTGGACGCGACTTCAAATTTTCAAAGCGGAGGACCGTGCTCTCATATTTAATAGAGCTTGGTGACGAGGCAATACTTGCTATTACGCTTCAAGCAGGCCAGGTTGAGATCGATTCGAGAGACAGGGGCGGACGGACACCGCTATCGTGGGCAGCAGAGAAAGGGCATAAGGTAGTGGTCAAGCTGCTGCTCGAGACAGGCGAAGTCGACATTAACTCGAAAGATGACTCCGGTCAGACGCCCCTATCGTGGGCAGCAGGGAACGGGCATAAGGCAGTGGTCAAGCTGCTACTCGAGACAGGCAAGGTCGACGTTGAATTGGAGAAAGGCTATGGGCAGACGCCGCTATTACTGGCAGCAGGGAACGGGCATGAGGCAGTGGTCAAGCTGCTACTCGAGACAGGCAAGGTCGACGTTGACTTGAAGAATGGCTATGGGCAGACGCCGCTATCACTGGCAGTAGGGAACGGGCATGAGGCAGTGGTCAAGCTGCTACTCAAGACAGGTAAGGTCGACGTTGACTTGGAGAATCGCTATGGGCAGACGCCGCTATCACTGGCAGCAAGGGACGGGCAAGAGGCAATGGTCAAGCTGCTACTCGAGACAGGCAAGGCCGACGTTGGCTCGAAGGATAAGGACGGACTGACGCCGCTATGGCAGGCGGTAGAGGGGATGCGACTGCCGTTGGTGCCGGAGAAGGGGCACGAGGCCATAGTCAAGCTGCTACTCGAGACAGGCAAGGTCGACGTTGACTTGAAGAATGGCTATGGGCAGACGCCGCTATTACTGGCAGCAGGGAACGGGCATGAGGCAGTGGTCAAGCTGCTACTCGAGACAGGCAAGGTCGACGTTGACTTGGAGAATGGCTATGGGCACACGCCGCTATCACTGGCAGCAGGGAACGGGCAAGAGGCAGTGGTCAAGCTGCTACTCGAGACAGGCAAGGCCGACGTTGGCTCGAAGGATAAGGACGGACTGACGCCGCTATGGCATGCGGTAGAGGGGATGCGAATGTCGTCGGGGCCGGAGAAGGGGCACGAGGCCATAGTCAAGCTGCTACTCGAGACGGGTAAGGTCGACGTCGACTCGAAGGATAACTCCGGTCGGACGCCGCTGTCGTGGGCGGCAGAGAAGGGACACGAGGCTATAGTCAAGCTGCTACTCGAGGCGGGCAAGGCCGACATCGACTCGAAGGATAACTCCGGTCAGACGCCACTATTGTGGGCAAAAGAGAAGATGTGGTTGTTCGGAAGCCGATACCATGGAGATCGTGCCATTCGAGACCATCAGATGCAATTTAGACATCGAACCAGGAGTGGAATGCTAATAATTAAGGGCGGCACAAGCTGCGAGGCTGTGGTGAAGCTGCTGCTCGCGACTGACGGTGTTGACCCGAACCCCAAGGATATGGACGGTTGGACGCCATTGTCGTGGGCGGCAGAGAGCGGACACGAGACCATAGTCAAGCTGCTGCTCGAGACGGGTAAGGTTAGCATCGACTCGAAGGACAAGGACGGTCGGACGCCGTTGTCGCGAGTGGCGGGCGGGATGCCGCCGTCAAAGGGGGGAAACGAGGCCGTGGTGAAGCTGCTACTCGAGAAGGGCGCGAAGGAACCCCAATTATCTGACCCGGCCATAATACCTTCCTAGTATAAAATCTCCCCATCATATATGACGGACGTGTTTATATGTCGTATGCACAGGTGGTGGAGAACTAGATCCATTAGACTTTCTTATTCAAAACTACGAGAGCACGGTAATGTACATGTACAGAGGCTCACACTAGAAGTAATAATAGCAACATGTATTGTTGCATTCTCTATAACCAGCTGTATATATATATGCAGTCTCGATTGGATGTAGTAGATAGATAGATAGCCATGAACACAGACAAAGTCCGCCTTTGCGCCTCAAAAAAAACAAAGTTTTTTTTTTTTTTTTTTTGCGGGTTAGGTAGGCTCAGTAGCTATCGCACTCTTTCATGCTAATTGATGGAAGTCAAGTGATGTTGATAACGAGCAATTTTTTTTTTTTTTTTCCATACATTTGTTCATTTCTCATCTCTCCCCTTCTGTCGTCGCAGGTGTCTCGGGGAGCCTCAGGCAACAAATGCATGAGTAATCTAGACGACAACATTGCATCTGTAACTAACCCACTGGGGTTTTATATATATAACCTTCCCTTCTTATGCCGTATTCAAGACCATCGTGGACTTTAGAGACGATGCCCAGGCTAATATTCAAGGCAACCTCCAACAAGCAAAGCCCTCTTAATTTCCCACCGTCATCGCCGCTTTTCATTTCGCAACACACCCGTTCCATGTGCGTCAAACCTATTTGTGCATACATACCTCTTACCAAACGACGATTGGTGCCAAGAGTTTTGGCGTTGCCCGGTCAACGACTTTAGCGACAAATCAGTTGCAATCAGTTGCTCATCCACTTCAACTCCGAAAGCTCTTTCCTGTATCTCTGCATCGCAATGCCAGACAAATGGGATTTCGTTGACTCATGGCTAGACGATGTTCTTGACTCTCATCGTCTCAAGACATCATCTTTGAAGTCAGCATCCATTGGCCCTCAAGACGGTATTACCCGTATCGCACGGCGGATCGCTCTATCGTCCCCACCACCCTCAATTCGGTCCAGAAGACCATCCTGTCCTCCTCTCTCAGCTTCAAAACATCCGTTCTTGAAGCGAAAGCGCTACGCTCGTTCGAATTCCTGCAATGGCAGTTCCATGCCATCGCCGCGCAAGCGCTACAGAAACCAGGATGATCAGCTGTCCACCACAGTTCCATCAGCACCTAGCGATATCCAACTACCTCCAACGGTGCTCTCCCGGTCCCCATCTCCAATAGAAGTTAAGGCAAACAGTCCTGTGCGTGAGCTACGGAATACCTACCGCTTCGCTAGCCCCCCACTCAAGTACATCACATCCATGGATGAGAATACCCCACAAAGCATCGTTGATATGATACATGGGTTGCCTCTGCACGGAGTAGGGATTGTCCCTGGTTCTCTGAAGGTATGCTCATCTCCCTGTCCATGAACACGCGCTTTGCGGTAGGTAGTGATGACGCACTTAGGAAACCATTAAGGCAGCCCTACCTTTTGAGGATATTCCTGACCACGCTTTTAGTGCCTCTATACCTAACGACCACTCCACCG
This sequence comes from Geoglossum cookeanum, assembly GCA_021527025.2. Lineage (NCBI taxonomy): Eukaryota > Fungi > Ascomycota > Geoglossomycetes > Geoglossales > Geoglossaceae > Geoglossum > Geoglossum cookeanum. The sequence goes on from JAJDFF020000005.1 coordinate 59,649, forward strand.
ATCAGAACCTCTGGAGAATAGTCACAAACACACTTCAGAGAGCGAAGTCCTGTTTCATCGACAACGAGCCAGAAGCACCATGGTTGGCGATTGCAAACAAGCTCCTGGAAGAGGTCTTTGCACAGCCGGAACTGGAAGGGATGCTATGCGTTAAGGATGTGTGAGTAATAGCTCTGTCCAACTGAGCTCTTTCTCGATGAGCTAATATGGGTCACAGCCAGTGCAGCGACATCAATAGTGCCACGCTCCTTCCTCACGTCCACAACACCGCTAGCCCCACCAAGAAGGCCGACCTTGCTCTTGCGATTTCTCCGCACACGCCTGCCACTGCTCCCGTCTATACCGCTCTTTGGACGTCTAATCCCACTATGCGGCTCAACCAGATGTCTGACACCAGCGTGAATAGGCTGGCCCTGCCAGGCTGCGTTGAGGTTGGTGAACCAGGAAAAAACTACCTCGAGGCTAGTCTACAACTCGAGGTGTGGTGTTTCGCGGGGCTAGCAAAGTTGGAAGAACTAAGGGTGCAGTTAAAGACGACGGGTCGAAAGACGACGAATAGACAAATATCCACCGCAGATAGCGAGGGCCGTACCATTGAGGAGGACGAAATGGAAGTCCACACTACCACTATAGACTATTCAAGAGCGGAACAAAATATCCCAGTCTTCGGGTGGACGGCTATCGGCATGGACTGGAAACTGCACATCGCATATAGGGACACGACGGATGGTGGTGTAATGGTCCTAGGCCCACTAGACAGTGGGGGCTTGGGTTCAGTAAAGGCGCTTCACAAACTAATCAGGACGGTCACTGCGCTGGCGAAGTGGGCCAAGGAGAAATTCTGGCTGGAGTTCAGGAGCATTGTGGAAGCATAATTAGGACGAATACTCGCATGCCGTGGTAGGAACTTTACGGCACGTAGAAACCACGGCCTCACTACTTACTAGCGCTAGCCTAACAAGAACACCACTTAAAAGAACACAGTGACAAGAGCATACATACATACGGCTTGTACAACATTTTCGTTTTCCCCGAGCTTCACGATGCTCTCTCTCTCTACTGAGAATCGAACTCAGAGTTTTAACGCGCCGAGCTAACTTCTAATCTGTCATAGGGCCTGATGTGCTACGATGTTGGGGTTTGGCAATAGCTGCTCTGTAGCCAGATCCATGTGCCCTGCTACTTTCCGTGTTGCTGCTCCTCGTTCTGTCGCTGCTACTCTTTCTGCGCCGCGGTCGGGAGTTTTTTTCACTTTCTTTGAAAGGATAGAGAGGTTGAGGTCTTACGTACGACGTAAGCCTCAAGGCTCCGTCAGGCTTCTGGTCATTGCTTTAGTGCACAGCACCCCAGACGCATCCTGTCCTCCTATAGCAGAGCCCGTGCTGCATGCTGGCGCAGGTTTAGGCGGTGCTCTGGTGTCCTTGCTGCCGGGTATGGGGACGTGCTCGGAAGCCTTATCTCTCTCCTCGCAAGTCTGTTGCAAGAAGGGCTTTTTGCAGGCTGGTGCCCAGTGCTTGGCGGCACCCTGTAGCACACTGCGATCTACGCCTGCCTTGGTCACTCGAGAACACCGGGGCTCGGGGTTGCCTTCTCCCCAGAGCACACGGGGAAAATAGGACGAGTCATTTTGCGATCGCTGCGTTGGTGTGGAGCAAAACGATATATATTAATGTTGAATTTGCATACCCAAAACGGAGCTGTTGGCGATTGGGAACCCTGAACATTAGAACCGTATAGTTGCCACAAATTCTCTCGTACCATATTGCCGCTAGCTCTAGTAATAGCCAGCTGAGCCTCATGGCATCATTATATGTGAATTCAGCACTTTGTGACCACATTTAAGACGAAATACCACCTCTGTATATACCTGAATCTCGGCTGTTATAGTGACTTTAAGATAAGAGATACCACCATGCCGGCGATCTTGCATCTGGATATGCTTCTCTGGGATGTCTGTTAATTTTATGTCCAAATGGACAACTTCGATTTGGTCTGGTGGGCATTGCAGAGACAGGAAGTTAGCATTTAACTAAGGAAATAAGTAGAAGCCATAGAGTCATTAGTGGGGGTATACCAGCCCTCAACCGCGAGGAGCAAAGGCGCTCTAAAAAAAATTGATTGCAGGGAGTGGATAGAATACTTGGAGGAACACTATACCTGTTTGTAATCCAGATAGATCGGATGGAGGTCTCTCCATAGCGGTAGCAGCCACAATCATTTGCAGGCTCTCTCCCAACTCTCGGTGGCGTTGAGTGAACTCGAATTGGATATCGGATGTCGAATTAATAGGCTTGTCGGGGATGATTACGTGCCCTTTCTGAATAGGCCAGATAAGTTTGTTCAGGGGACATTCGCCTTTCATCGAAACCACCCGTGGTCGTTCTCATATTTCCACCTCTCCAGCCTCCGTATTCCCGAGATGTACAGATGCCGTAGTACCTGGGACATATCCCAACTCGGGGCAGCGCATCCGTGCCTATACCTATGCCTCTGACTATGGTGCCCCGAACCACCCCATTCCAGCTATGTAGTAGAGTTTAGAATAACTATGAATTAACCCCACGAGAGGATTCACGAACCCAATCGTCAGGCCTATGGACGTCAATACCAACTTCAGCGGCGAATTTACTAATTTCCCTGAAAAGGTATTTATTCTGTGCAAAGCCACCAGCAAGGAAAATATTCTCGAGATATGTTAGCTTCTATTTCAACTCTTCAAATTTTGTTATGCAGGGTCGTCGAGGACTTACTGTGACTCCAGTATTCTCATGTGTGCTATAATGAACTTGTGTCACTTGCCTGGCAATTAGATCGGTAATCCCATTCACAGATTTCTCAAATATCTTTTTGATGTCATTCCTACTATTTATTAGCTATCCGCCAATAACTACAGACCAAAATTCTACTCACACACTAAGGGATAATATTCCTACCTCGTCATCCTCCTCATCTGTAATTAAGATAGATCGGGGAAGAAGAATATCCGCCCCACCTTCCCCATTAAAACAATCCTTGACTCGCTCGAATTGGTCAATCAAACTCTTTCCCTCCCAAGACAAGTAGTCAGCGGACGCAAAAACCGCTGATATATTCTTCAGTCTTGGTTTCAAAAATTCAAGGAACTCTTTGTCTATAAGCGCTGCATTATATTTACCCTCTGTGTAGCAGTTAGCCAGAGTCTGTTATAATTTGCCATTTGCAAGCTCACGGGAGATATTCCCAACTCTTGTAAATGAGAGCGGCTCAATACTTTTGATAAGGTAAGAAGCCAAATTCTCCAGAAAAGGTGAATTAGCATGTAATATTTAGGGTATTTTGGATAAACTCACCACCATACTACCAGCGTCACAAAGTATAAAGCATTCTCCCTACCGGGTATTAGCTTCGGATTTGATCTTATAATGATAGTAGTCTCACTGGGATTAGGGGACTGCGGTTACTCCCTGTCAGACATTGGGCGGTATACATTGCACATGCTTCTGACTCCGATGTGAGATAAGAATATCGGAGCGTTGGAAACATGCCCCTGTGGAATGCACCAACAACGGCTTGGAAAATTCTGTTAATAGCTTCGTATGACCAAGCCTAAAATGATCAATTGAAATCAAATTGTAAACTTGTAGAATGAGTGTACCTACAGTGGGATGAGAAATCACGATATCGAGGGGAACACGCTCCAAAAGAAATCTACCCTGGGCTCTTATGTGGAGATACCACTCCCTTGCGACTTTCCCAAGGTAGTCCTTTACGATTTGCTGTGCATCTTTGCAAATATGCAGCGGTATATCATCCAGCGAAGACATGCTCTTGTCGGCGCGCAGTTTATTCATAAGGTCGAGCCCACCCACTAAATTTCGGAGGATATCTAGCTCTCTATCTGCATTGCACTGTTCAAGTTCTAGCTTTGTCCACCGTATCACTCGTGAATCCCCACCAATAGAGTAACCCCATTGTTCACACCGCATTGTAGTGTTGGTTTTTGAGTATGAGATGACCGATGGAACCTTCTGTGCATCGCATCTAGGCCAGGATGTGAATACCCTGATGTTTTCCACTGAGGGAACCGTCTGACCGTCCAGGCACACCCAAGCCAGCCCTAGTAAGGTAAGGTTAGGACTATATGAGGAGGGCTTAATTGCATGGCTAAGAGGCGCACCTGTGTATGAAGTACCGTAATCGAGGCCCAGAACGATCCGCGGTCCATCGACTACGGCCGCCGCATATCCGTCTCCCATGTTGGGAAGCACAATTTCTGTAATCATTGACTGAGATATGCAGCGATGAAGTGTTAGGCTGGACTCAGCCACGATTAGGCCGAGATAGAATGCAAGGTCAAGTGTCGGCGGATGCAGTTCTTGCAGGTGTAGCTGCTCGTGCGGAGGCCAAGGAAGCAGAGGTTCGTGTTTGGGTCGCGCCCACGCAACCACACAGGTGGTGGGCGCATACACCATGCAGAGGCGAAACACAGTCTCTGGAACCACCACAGCGAGGTTGGCTGGCTCAATCCTGATCATGCATAGCAAGACAGACTTTTAGTTTGATCGCATGAGCTTGGCAGGGGTACAGTAGCTTACCTTCTCGCTGTGAGCTCCCTCCGTTATACACAGCACCGATGGGAGACTCACCCGCCGACTCGCACTTCTGTCTCCACAGTAGGTGGCGCCGGTTGAGCCCCATGTTCTTGAGCCTCATCCCTTACAGGTGGCCGTTCGCTCGCAATAGAGCCGCACCCTATTCTTGTGGGGACTTCATTGTGGAACCCTGCTGTACGCAACCTAAAAATAATAATATGCGTCTGCTTAATACAACAAAGCACAAGCTTGAAGAATTCGCAAGCAACGAGATCCCGCTGTACGCCATCCTTTCGCATGTGTGGGGGAGGGATGAAATCACCTTTCAGGATATCGAAGGTGGTGGTGGTGCTGCTGATGCGGCCAAAAAAAAGGCGGGATACGAAAAGCTTAGAAAAACTTGCTCCATGGCCGCGGATTATGGATTCGACTATGTTTGGATCGACACTTGCTGCATTGATAAGACAAGCAGCGCAGAGCTCTCTGAAGCTATCAACTCCATGTACCGTTGGTACCAGGAATCCCGAGCGTGCTATGCATATCTTGCCGATGTGCCGTCAGACCGAACTAGGGCCATAACCCCCGAATTCCTAAAGAGCAGATGGTTTAAAAGAGGATGGACTCTCCAGGAGCTTATCGCTCCTTCAGAGGTAACATTCCTGGACCAGGAATGGCGAGAAGTAGGTACCAAGTCAAGCTTGCGACGGATGGTATCAGAGATCACCGGCATACCTGTCAATATCCTCCTAGGAGGTGACCTCGAATGTGCTAGTGTCGCACAACGAATGTCATGGGCTTCGAAGAGGGAGACAACGAGGGTTGAAGATCTTGCCTATTGCTTAATGGGCATATTTGGCATCAATATGCCCATGCTCTACGGAGAAGGAGAACGGGCATTCATCAGGCTCCAAGAAGAAATCATGAAAGTTTCGGATGACTATAGCCTCTTCGTCTGGAAGTCATTGGAGAACCATGGTAGCCTTCTAGCAACTTCCCCAGCCGCATTCGTCGATTCCTACAAGATCATTCCATTCAACTCTTCCAGTAACTTAAGTGGAGCCATATCCGTGAACAATAAAGGAATTCATTTGAAACTCCATTTTCGCTCTACGGATAGTGCCAGTTTTCAAGATGATGTGCTTGCCGTCCTTCCCTGTACAGAGGAAGGAAAAGAGGTCGCAATCTACATGAGAGCAATGTCGGAGACGGAGGAGTATTTTGTGAGAACAGAGAGTCATAGACTCGAATTGCTCAACCTAAAAGATTCAAGCCAGTCGGAATATCATGAGAAAAGTATATGTGTCCGACAAGAGCGTCTGACGCGTAAAAATCAGTCGCCGCTACTGAGGGCTGCAGAGATCGGGCATGAGGCAGTGGTGAAGCTGCTGCTTGAGAAGGGTGCTCAGCTGGAGTCTGAATCTAGCAATGGTCAGACGCCGCTGTCATGGGCTGCACGGAGTGGGCACAAGGCAGTGGTGAAGCTGCTGCTTGAGAAGGGCGCTCAGCTAGAGCCTGAGGACAACAACGGCCAGACGCCGCTGTCATGGGCTGCAGAAAATGGACACGAGGCAGTGGTGAAACTGCTGCTCGAGAAGGGCGCTCAGCTGGAGCCTGAGGACAAGTATAGTCAGACGCCGCTGTCATGGGCTGCAGAAAACGGACACAAGGCAGTGGTGAAGCTGCTGCTTGAGAAGGGCGCTCAGCTGGAGCCTGAGGACAATAACGGTCAGACGCCACTACTGAGGGCTGCAGAAAATGGGCACGAGGCAGTGGTGAAGCTGCTGCTTGAGAAGGGCGCTCAACTGGAGTCTGAGGACAATAGTGATCAGACGCCGCTACTGAGGGCTGCAGAAAATGGGCACGAGGCAATGGTGAAGCTGCTGCTTGAGAAGGGCGCTCGGATGGAGTCTAAGGACAAGTATGGTCAGACGCCGCTGTCACATGCTGCAGAAATTGGGCATGAGGCGGTGGTGAAGCTGCTGCTTAAGAAGGGCGCTCGGCTGGAGTCTAAGAACAATAATGGTCAGAAGCCGCTGTTATATGCTGCAGGGAATGGGCACAAGGCGGTGGTGGTGCTGCTGCTTGAGGAAGGCGCTCAGCTGGAGTCTGAGGACGGGTACGGTTTGACGCCGCTGTTACTTGCTGCACTGAAGGGGCACGAGGCGGTGGTGGAACTGCTGCTTGAGAAGGGCGCTCAGCCAGAGTCTAAGAACAAGTATGGTCAGACGCCGCTAGCATATGCTGTAGAAAACGGGCACGAGGCGGTTGTGAAGCTGCTGCTCGAGAAGGGCGCTCAGCTGGAGTCTAAGGACAGCAATGGTCGGACGCCACTGTCATATGCTGCACAAAATGGGCACAAGGCGGTGGTGAAGCTGCTGCTTAAGAAGGGCGCTCAACTGGAGCCTAAGGACAGCAATGGTCAGACGCCACTATCATGGGCTGCAGAAAATGGGCATGAGGCAGTTGTGAAGCTGCTTCTCGAGAAGGGTGCTCAGCTGGAGTCTAAGGACAGCAATAGCCGGACGCCGCTGTTATATGCTATACAACACGGGCACAAGGCGGTGGTGGGGCTGCTGCTTGAGAAAGGTGCTCAGCTGGAGTCTGAGAACAATAATGGTCAGACGCCGCTGTCATGGGCTGCAGAAAACGGGCACGAAGCGGTGGTGAGGCTGCTGCTTGAGAAGGGTGCTCAGCTGGAGTCTAAGGACAACAATAGTCAGGAGCCGCTGTCATATGCTGCACAAAATGGGCATGAGGCGGTGGCGAAGCTGCTGCTTGAGAAGGGCGCTCAGCCGGAGTCTAAGAACAAGTATGGTCGAACGCCGCTGTTATATGCTGCACAGAACGGGCACGAGGCGGTGGTGAGGCTGCTGCTTGAGAAGGGCGCTCAGCTAGAGTCTAAGGACAGCAATGGTCAGACGCCACTATCATGGGCTGCAGAAAATGGGCATGAGACGGCGGCGAAGCTGCTGCTTAAGAAGAGCGCTCAACTGAAGTCTGAGAACAAAAATGATCGGAAGCCGCTGTGGTGGTTGGGAAGGGCGCTGCAGAAGTAATTTCTCTACCTGGCGGCCACCATGTAATTATCCATATTACTCTAAGTTAGGATAGCCTTACTTGGCAGGGACAGTTATATTGGCGAAGCTCGCCTCCATCCAATCGACCATCAGTCCGCCCACCAGCAGTAGAACGAGAGCTACTCCACAGCACTGATATCCCAATATTCGACCTAGCCATAGTCTTTATATCACACAACAACCTCGACAGAGGGAAGCCCAAGGGAAGCTAGTGTCTATATATCGTGTCAGCATTGCCAAACAGATAAGACCAGACACGGTGTGGTGAGGGACAATTTAGCAGACACTTTATAAGAACTTATACGACCATTTCCGGCCAATTTCTCCGTCAAGACAGCTTCTTCGACACATTTTGCCCTTCCCCCGTGATATTGGCCGGCCAGCAGTTGAGCTGCATTCAACAACCCACCAGCCCCATGTCCTCTTCCGTTGCAGTGACTGGAAGCTGCTTGCTCGGCGAATAGCTCGTGCGTTCCATTCGCGACTTCTGGCAGCGTAGCGTGTTTTGTGTTGCTCGGGGCTTTTTTGTGGATTCGGCTTTGCTCTTTGGGGAAGGTGGGGCCCCTACAGGTATGGCCTCGCGGGGTAGCGGCTTAGAGTCTACGCCCATGTCTGTCGATGGCATAAGAACGTCCAGCCACCCAGGTTTTCCAACTCCAGCTCTGGCTAGAACAATTCAGTTCTACACTTCATTTGCGAGTTACACGATTCGTGAGAGCCCTCCAATCACGGTTCTCTATCTGAAGTAATAAAAATAAAAAATTATTTAGATTCAAATTCTAGCGATACAAACTACACGGATGAAGAAAATAAACAAAAATAAAAAAAAGGTATTCTTCTTTTCCTAGGGGAAGCATCTATTCAAATGTGAAGTGTGCGGTTTTGGCTACTATGATATGTCATTATCTTGATAGGGGCATAGGTTCGAGCGAGAACCTTGGACGGACCCTGAATACGCCATGTTCACAACATTTGTGCTGGAAGCACTCCTCCGGTGTGTACGATCTCTGCGTAATTCATACTCCCCCCTCCTAGCGAGCCTTAAGCAAAGATACCGAAGCCCACCCATCGACTAGACTGATGGCGCAGGAAGCCAATACACCAAGGCCACTCTTAGAGCCGTCATCTGCCATTAGACGCGGTAGTGCTCCGCCAGAAAGCAATACACAAATCTGGTCCATCGGACGGTCATACTAAAATGTTTTCAGACCGACATGATCGTCTAGAGATCCTCCAAGCTCTTCAGCCTACAACTGCTAATCTATCCCTTCCCGAGTCCGGCTTCAGCCAGCGGAATACCGCCGATCCATCCCGGGATGAGCTAGGATCCCTCATAATAGCTAGGCATATTCCCCCCCAAACACATGTGCTTCTACATCGAGCGGCGTTGTGTAGAAAGACTGCTCTTAGAGCCGCCCAACCCTCCAACTCAGTTAACTGGTTGGCAGACGCCAATCGGCGAGAGTATCTGAATTTTTTTACGCCTGACGGGACAAAATAATGCGGGCGGGGCTGAATTCTGCTTTAATCAGTCAAGGATACTCGATCAAAAAAGCTGTTGGATGCCTACCTCAAATCGCCTCAAAAAGGGATTTGCATTCATGAGGCCAGTCTTTGTCTTCATAGCTGGTTCAGAGCTAGGTCAGGCGGGATACCCCAACCAGCCCTCCGGGTGGTACCAGTTCAGGCAAAATACCGACGGCCATTCGAGATGGGGGTCAGACCCGGGTATTGGCCGACTGGATGAATGTTTCGGTATTGTCGGAAATATAAATGCCTAAGAAATAGATCTTTAGTAGTGCAGGTAATACATGAACGAGGTCATTATGAAGATCCGAAATTTCATAATTTCATCGTCTACTACCCTGCACAGCCAAAGTACTCCTCATCATTTGCATTTGATGCAGAAAAACATAATACCGATTTCTCCCACTCTCTTAGTAGTCTTGAATATAACACTGCTTGAACATACCATAACCTGACCCGGTCGTAAAGAAAACTTAACGCTCTCCAGATCGGTAAATTTCCGGTCTATTAACTTAACTCTTTCTAGATCAGTAGCATGCCTCTCTATTTTGTGTGACCCTTTCCTATATTCGTGCTCTTTCGCACCACTAGGCTGGGAGATCGGAATGACGACGACCGTATAACCGTCCCTGCCAAAGTCCCAGAACTCGCAATCTCTCTGGCTGTCTGTCCAGAGAAATGGCATTACTCTCTTGAAAAGCGTATCAAGTGTCTTGACATCGGTGTCCAGTAGTTCAGCCAAAAGCGGTTCTGTCCGGTTGCTTGACTGTGTCAGCTCGCAGCCTAGTAAGAGAGGGGTGTGAATTTACCCCAAAACCCCGGTGGATTTTGTCGATAGTCTCTATCTCCAGCGTTAAGGGTTTGCGCTCTACCTCGTCAAGAGCACCGTGAAGGAGCTTCTGGACTTCGGCCTGATCTATTTTGTCTTCTGCGGACTTGATAACATTTTCGGGAATAGTGCCCGGTAAGATAGAAAGCCCATGTATCTTCGCGTCAGGTTCGGGCATCGCCGTAGTACATATGACGTTGAGATGGAGATTCGAAGGGCGGGGAGGATACCGAGCGATGAAAGACGTTGGTGGGGCATGTCCGGAACCCGAGAGAGTTAGGGAGACGCAAGATACTATAGATGATAAACTCTTTAGAACTATCCATGGGAACGAGAAGTGGCCTCCTAGTGTCAAACTCTCTTTGAGGCGGTTGAAATGGGTATTCTATAGTTGGCTAAGTACCCTTTTGACTGACTAAAGTAGAAATCGATTCCACCTGCGCTGTTTTCGCCCGGTTCCAAACTCCGGATAGGTGGGCTGATTGCCGTCTATCAACCGAATAGGCTCCAAGGCCGTGGACCCCCAAATTTTTCTATTGCACAGTCGGGCTGTGTGAAGGGGGTCACCGGTCGGGGGTAAACATGCCAGAGTATTATGAGAAGTCTCACGGTAACACACCTTCCGGGCTAGTCGAGCATGGGATTAGAATGGAAGAAGGAGATGTATTAGTATGGGATGGACAAACTAGAATGAGGAATACGGGCAAAGGGGGTGGTAGCTTTGTGCTGGTGGGTTACTCGTGGGAATGATATTTCTGAGGTGGAAGAAACTGTGGTCAATTGATGTAGCGGGATAACGAATATGTTTCTGTAATGTGGGTATCTGTGTTTTGCCCTCTCACCGCTTCATTCGACTTGCAAATCATGAATCTTTTTGGTCTTTGGGGATATTTCAACAAGACCGTCCTGTGATGTATGTACAGCCACCTCCCAGAAGTCTCCGGACACCTTGCGCCCCGCTAAAGAAGCAAAGTGTCTGGAGACTTCTGGGAGGTAAGCTGTACTCATTCATGCACGACGAAACACACGCAAGCCGCCGAGAGTGCTCCACCAAGCCGTGTTGTTGTTGCCGTTGTTGACGATGATGATGACGATGCTGTTAGGCTGATACCATTAGCTCGTACTTCGTAGGTCTTGCTTGTCTTGCAGACAGATAGACAGAGTGCACGCTGTCGCTTTGCCGCTTTGTGGGGTGGACCTGAAGACGCGCATCGCTTACTCACTCACCTCGCTTGCCCAGCCCAGCCCCACCCCCAGCATAACAACGACGCCGCCCCTTTACAGACGCCCAAAACACGCTCATTTCCAGCACATTTAAACCCCGAAAAACAATGCGGAAAGCAAAACGTTCCTGACCCGCCGGCCCACCACAAAGGCTGCCTGCCGAATCGAGATTAGCTCAGCACAACAGCAGGCGGAAACCGGCCCAGATCACTCACTTTCGCCTCGGACGTATAAATACGCCCAGTGCCCAACATCCTTTTCTTTTCTTTCTTCTCGCACCCAACCCAACGCGCAGAAATCGTCGATCGCCAGCATCTTATCATCCACCGCGTTTCCGTTCATCAGCAGGACCTGTGTCTATCTTCAACCTCACCTAGCACTACCATCTATTTATCGAGATGACTGGGCGTAAGTTGTTGCTCGCATCCCCGTTCTATTTTTTGCTGTTCGTCGCGTTTTGGAGGGTTCTGCGGTCGGCATCACCACGATCGAGGTTTGGTGTTTTGGCAGCCCGCGCGTCATAACCCATGCCACACCGCCTATATCCGCTTCACTTCACCGTAACCTAATACCCCCCATCATCTTCATACCATACCACCTCCACACATCACCCTCATCATAAATGTTATCGTGGTGCAAATAGGCTAACACCTCACTCTTCCGATAGGCGGCAAAGGCGGCAAAGGTCTTGGCAAAGGCGGCGCCAAGCGCCACCGCAAGATTCTTCGTGACAACATTCAGGGCATCACCAAGCCTGCCATCCGTCGTCTTGCGCGTCGTGGTGGCGTCAAGCGTATATCTGCTAGTACGTCGCTCGCCTTGAAAAATACGATGGGGATTGGATTATATCTAACACTAAATAGTGATCTATGAAGAGACTCGCGGCGTCCTCAAAACCTTCCTAGAAGGCGTCATCCGCGATGCAGTCACGTACACGGAACATGCTAAACGCAAAACCGTCACGTCACTCGATGTCGTCTATGCACTCAAGCGCCAGGGACGCACCTTGTACGGTTTCGGTGGTTAATCTTCCAGATCACATCAATCTCAGCGTGCAATCCATTCGACAATTTACTCGTTTCCGATGGCCACATTGGGCGGGATGCGAGACAGACACCTGCTATCAACTTTTTTTTTCTATTTCCTTTTACTCTAAAGGAGGCGGGGTAAACACGATCAACCACGGCGTTTTGCTCTACTGTTACCCTCTGGAATGGGGGCGGGGAATGGCCCTTTCTTACTACGACTCGCTCTTGGTTTTTTAGTATACAAGTAAATGCAAATGCTACTTCAAAATTACGCATATATCCGTGCTTAACTGTTCCACGTGTAAAACAACTCAGATTTAAAAGGAAGGCGATTAATCTTTAGATCGTTGCCGGCACGGTAGTATTACTGGCTGGACCCTACTATGTAATGTACTACTCTGCTTTTTCGCGCCCGCGGGGAGCTCGCCGCGGCTTGAAGTTTATTAGCTAAGAGGCTCAACGGCACGCACTCTTGCTTAACCACAACCATCCCCAACATGACTCCTCGACTGGCAACTTTGGTGGCACTTGGCGCTGCTCCGCGCTGTCTCGCACATACGAAAGGGAAGCCATTCCACAGCTCTACGGGGCATGCGCTTGCTGCTCTAAGAAAATCGCCCTCTATCCTAAAGACGCAGCGCGTGAAACCGAGCAATAGCCTTCCTGGTATTGCGGCGTTGACGGAGTCGTTTGGAAATGGGGCTAGGGAGTTTCTGGCGGAGTGTATGGCTCTTAGGCCCCTGAAAATAACCCAGGTGGTAAAGCTCTCCAAACGTATATCACCCCGTTGCCTCTGCGCAGGACCACGCTCAATTACATGCAGAACACGATATGAGTCCTCGGGAGATTACGAGTCTTGCAAATGCAATTGGGCCCCTTGCCCCCAGCCTGCAAAATTCAATTATCATTCCCCTGCTTCTTGCGGCCTCCTCTCTCTCTGACCCTCAGGCGACAATCGCTCTTATCTCCCGCGCTCTACGGTCCCCCCAGGGGGGCGCACTTACACATCCAAGCATGGAGCTTCCGCTCCGCCATCTCTCAGCCCTATCCAAGGGGGGAAACCCTGCAGCTATGGTTCTCCTTGGCAGGATACTCGAGAACGAGGGAAAGGAGACTCAAGCTCTGTTCTATTTCCAAAAGGCATCCGATGCCGAATGGGATGAAGACCACGGATTCGAAAGCGGAGTAGCTGGCGCGTGGATGTCGCTTGGGCGACTGAAGCTGAAGTTGGGTGACCCCACCGGTGGGAAAACCGCACTGAAAAAGGGTGCTGACCTCAACGACCCCTACGCGGCCTTCTATTATGCCCTCACACAGCCACCTGAGCAGAAACAGTACCACACCTACACTATGAAGGCTGCAATCTCTGGGGTAGTGGAAGCACAGCACAATTTAGGTGTGTTTTACCTTAAGCAACAGTCATCCACGAGTAGGAGTACAATGTTTCGGCGAATGGCAAAAGAGTGGTTTATCCTCGCGGCTACAGGAAAGTTTGGACCAAGCCAGCTCAACCTCGCACTAATGTTGAAAGCCGAGGGGAAGGGCTCGGAAGGTTTAGAATGGGTCGATAGAGCACAGAGGAATCGACTATTTGCGGACGAGGCTGCGAGGATAAAGGAGAAATGGAAGGATGGAGAAGTACATATCGGCGATAGCGGCAAAATAACAATTACCTGAAATCTTGATGCGTCTTGCCCGAACAGCTTGCCCGAAAGGATCTTGAATAGTGGTGACTCGATAGAACATATGGTACCACCGCGATTTGTTACCAGTGCGCGAGTTGCTGCGCTGCACGCAAACTATCCCGAAATACGACGACCACGTCAGAAGTACGAAGTATTCGATGATAAGGGGATTCCAAATCTAGAGTTAGGGTCACTTCTTGAACCGTTTTTGTCGGGGTAGAGATAACCTTCGGAGTGCCTCGGGTAGGGAACTGATACGATGTGCGTAGGGGGGTGTTTTGACCTTCGCTCGCCCTAGAGGTGTTTGAGAGGGCTAGAAGTGCGGAGGTTGAGACAGCGTAAGTAATAATTCGTCCTTGCTGAGCCTGGTCATTGTGACGGTTGATCACAATCAGACGTCAGGGGAAAACGGGGCTGGATAATAGATTCGATCTCGCTCGACGGACGAACACTTGGCTGTGTGATGATTATATCCGCCCTTCGTCAGGTATTCCATATGTGGGGTGTCGTCCAGGCTTTACTTGAATCACTCCTCGCCCTTTCCAGCATCTGAAGAATCCATTCACTCCATCGTTCTTCCCCCTCATTTAACCTTTCATCACTCCTCGCTGTGACCGCCCCCAACCCCGATGAATGCATCCCTCACGAGTGGTCTAACCGTACACCTTCTCTCTTCCACCGGTACAATCTCAAGTGAAGACGTATAATCCCAAACATACGTCTCCGCCTTCACTATCTCGGACTTCGTCATCAAGAACCCACGCTCCCCCTCCGCAACCAATTCAACCTCAGCATCCACCCCTACCCTATCGTATATTCCGCCCTCAAACTGCTTCACAGCCTCCCCCTCATCGTCGCTCAAGCCCACAACCACCGCGCCGGAAACAATCCCTTCGGGGTTCGGTACGATTGCAGGAAATATCACATCGCGCAGGGCATGGCGGCTACCCATAGAAAGTGGCACCCGTGGCATAATGCATTAGGTCAATCATAGGGGTTTCGCAGCCGGAGGCTCTATGGAGGATGCGCGAGACCAGAAGAGAGCCGCAGACGAAAAGAGGGCGGTTGGAGGAAGCGGGTAGGTGCAGCTGGTGGATTTCTTCTTTGGTGAACTTGACGTATCCGTATGGGAGGACAATGAGGAAATCGTCTGGGTTGATCGGAGGGCTGCTACTGCGATATCTACAGCTACTGTCCTGTTCCTCACTAGATGCGCCGTTGCTAGTAGGAGCTTGCTTCGCCGCGCCCCTCCCCCTCTCCCTCCTAACCAGAGGGTTGGTCATTAAGCCTTTCATTCCCGTTATCCTTTTCTTCGAGTGTTGGGGGGTGATAACGATAACACAGAGTGTGCGGGGTGGAAAGGAGACGCACATAAAAACCCACAACATTTATGTGCCGGTAGTTTTATGGCCAACCTCTTTCAACCTTCTGCCTCTTCTTCCACCTCTCCAACCCCACTCCTACGTGCTCATATTAGGTATATTTGTATCTCAATACTAACATTAGCGGATCCGGACATATAGATGTCTGTAAATATCACTAGTTTCAAGGAGGCCATGGACTGGCGCTATCCCGATAGGCCACCAAACACACGTCAGCACGTATCATCTGGATCCGCGTCCGCAACTGGTCACCAATGGACCGCCTTCGAGCACGAAGCCCTTCTCGGTCTTATGGCTTCCCAACACCATAATGGAGACCCTCTCGAGCTAGCCACATTGCTCAACAAGGCCCTTAACGACAGTGACTACCATAGCGATATCAACACGTATGACATCCATAGGGAAGTGAAAAGGCTCCTGCTAGATCATCCGAATTTCGCAAGCTTCCTGACCAGGCATTGCTCAAGCAAGATGACGCGCCAACTCAAGATGGTATTTCGACGCGAATTAAAGCGGTCGTCTTACGGGGGGGATGGGGGGAGGGATCGTGCAAGGTGGGTCCGTCGTCTACCGTTCTCTAGAAAGCTGGCTTATCGTGAACACCCAGAACCCCCGGCGCTCGGGCTACTTCAGAGGCGGATAGCGATTGGGGTAACTGTGATGCCGCTCCAAACACCGAAGCCGACGAGGCCATCGGTTGGGGCAATGGCCTAGACAACAGGTGGGTTTATAGCTCCCGTTGAAGAACGGAAGAGGGTCAGTCAAGAGGTAGCTAAAAGTATAGTAGTGGTACTAAACCCTTTTCGTCTAACGGTGACTGGAGAGGTGCTCTAGATCAGTGAGTTTGGTCTTTTTAAGACCCTTCCGCCTTTCGCGTCGCAAATTATTCACACATAGCAGGGAGGCTGCTACTTCTGCCGCAAAATTTGAAATGACTGATGAGGGCTGGGGAGCTGGAGATGACTAGTAAGATACTCTAAATTTATGACTTTAGCCAACTTAGCCTTTAGGGGATGCGTTAGTGATGTGTGTTGTAGTGTTAGTAGCCAGTTCCCTGCGATTGATAGCCCCCAAGTCGGCTGGGTTGCTAGTACTGGTGATCTGTGAGATCTTTCCCCTGTCTTCTTGAGTCCATCGATGCCCTAATAGCAGTTCACAGGCCACCTCTAGATTCCACTACACAGACTCTGGTCGGCAGTGCTGATATCGATTGGGGTCGGGACAGTGGCGCTGACCAGACGTGGGATTTCCACCCCTACTTAACTAAACGTTCCTCCATTTGAGCGAAGCTGAACGTGTTCTTCACAGAGTAGCCTCGAGCTCGACCACCAACTTTCAAGCCGACGATATGTGGGGCGGTGGGTCTTCCTACGACACGTGGGTCACCGAAAATTGCTCCTGCCTACATGGATGCGGTACTAAAAATTGGCAGCATGCCTTCAAGCTCCATTGGACAAGCTCAAGCCATCGGGACGCCTGATGGCAATGGAAGCCGTCGCATCAGGTAAATTATCCAGGAGGGCCCTCCTACACCCTTTCCCGCCCACAAACGATATCCTGACAGAACTCGCAGCCCCGGCCACGAACTCCGTAATCAACATTCGCCCGTCCCTGCGGCTGAGTAACCCTCCCCCATTTCCCTCACCCTCATCAACTCACTAATCGAAGAGTAGTAGAGGCGTGAGTGTATTCGAGAGCCAAAATCACTTGACCCTTGGTGATCACCTCGAGTCGATGTCTACATTTGCGTATGGTAATAGCAGGTCTGTCGGCCATCACCCTCGCACACATTTTAGTGCTCACATATCTAATCCCAACCTAGTTCCCGGGCAGCAGCTGATCACGACCGCAATAGCGCCAATGCCGTTGCTTACACCACATCTATTGAGCATACCCTTACCCAAGCTCTCGAGCCTGAAAACGATATCGCAGATCATGGAGTTCCTACTACTCGGTTACATCTGCCTACTATAGGGGCCGAGGAGAATGGGGATGGATGGGGCGGGGAATGATCAGAGCAACGGAGGAATATAACGGTGCCGAAAAATTAGGAACCTTCCGGCTCTTATACTAGGAAATCCCGACGGAAACAGAAACCAAAAAAAAGGATTAGCACTGCTTCAACCCTCTCTCCTTTTCGCTTTCTTCCTATCCCCCTTTTTCAATACTTCCTAGTTCTACAATCCGGGCCTTTTCCTATTCCCCCCTACACAATAATATATCGATAAAGAAAAAAAAATACCTCTTCCCTCAGTCTAAAGATATTTTTCCCTCGTAGTCCACGTGATAAAGGCCTTTTCGTTATATAAGGATATGCACGGTCCCACTTCATCTATTTCGCTATAAACACAACTCAACACGGCATTACCGAAAGAGAGTACTCCGTAGAGAAGAAAAAAGGAAACACCGCAATGGAATACAGTAGTATTGTTGCCTAGGAAATGGCGATGGCAACATGCCAACCTTTCTCAAGGCAATTTCTTCCTCATCTTTCACCTTCACCTCACCCAGAATGGCGTCACGGCCCGACTTCGGCGTAATACCAAAGTTACACCACGACCCCGCCCACCAATTGTTGTTGATCAACAATATCCCTCCGTCCGTGGCGGAGTCGTCCTGCTGACTAGACTGGCTAACGATCGTGTCGACAATATTGGCCGGCCACTTGCCCTTCTAGTTAACATCTCCGGCGGACCGATTGTGGCCACTACGACTTCCCTATAGCCGAGTCCTGTACTGAATATCTTCACGCTCATAGTGCCTGAGTCCGGGAACACACCGGGAAGTTGCAAACCCTCTCTGGGAATATATTACACTATCGGGGCATCGGCTATAAACCTCCGTAACCCATTGCTACAACTTAGGGGCCAGCCTGTACTCCCTGTGTCATAGTTATCTACTATTTGCGCACTGACCATAATGGCGCGGCTAGCGGTGGAATTGACCGGAATTCTTAATGGCTGCATCTAAAAGGTGCGACTCAGGGAGCCCGTAGGACTATAGGGCGTTTGAGCTTGACTTATTCCCTCTCCAAATTACTAGTGGTAGCTAGGCGTCTGGGCGGAGGTGGAGCGGGATGAGGTGTGGTGTGGTTCACGGAGCACATCACATTGATTTTATTCTTCGTTTGCTCCTTTCGTTCGGTGGATGTAGCCACTGCCCTAGTTGATCCAGAAACACTGAGGTGTGCGCAGATGGTTGGTGACCGTGAATGGGATTCTGAGACGGCGATATGGACTATCTAGAGAACCGCTGTCTTAGAATTTTCATAGGTACATGTACATGTACAGGTGCGTACAGTGTCTAGCGGGGGTCTCCCTCCAGAGTGCTAGATGCAGACACCCTGCCTGTACTCCGTGGATTGCAGTCGTCGGTTTCGCAATCGCGTTCGGATGTTGGATGAGCCTGGGCTTTCGTGTATCGAACGTCGCTTGCTCTGCTGGCGTGTGGATGCCAAGACTTCGTTGCCATGTCAGCCAGCCACCCCTGATCATCGACAACAAGCGGCCATTTCGACGACAGATCCTACGACCAACAGCAAATTCCCAGGAGGCGCGCGATAGCCAAGGGGAGGAACCTAAGGGCCTAAGATCGGACATACGGCTCTTGTACCGAGGAAGATTGCTCCAGAGGGCCCTAGCAACTAACAAGCGGTTCATACGAAAGTATTGCGACGGGAAAAGTACATCCCGCAACACTTTCACGATCGGAGCCCGGACCACGCTACAAACTCGCATCTGGATACTATCGAACCCGTCCTAGGATCCTGGGGCCTTAGACTGCCTTATTACATATTCAGCAACAGTGACATAATCACTATATATCATGCCGTCGTTGGACGAACCGCCTTCGTCTCCACCGAACGAATCCTCCTCCTCGGAACACGCCATCGCCTACTATAAGTCGCAGTATGAGCAACTAGAGCTAGAGCTTGCTGAGTTCCAGGCATCGAGCCGCGAGCTCGAGGCAGAGTTGGAGAAAGATGTTGAAGCCTCGGAGAAAAGGGAGAGACAGTTGCAGGAAAAGGTAGAGAGCCTAGGATTTGAGGTTGATGAATGGAAGGTCGGTACTCTCATGAATCCGGAAGATCTATTTTAGGCTTCTCTAAGCGGGTGGGGCTTTTCCAAGATTCGCTGCTGACGCGCGATAACAGACAAAGTATAAGCAAGCCAAATCCGAGGCAAACTCTGTACAGAACACTCTCCAGAAGGAGATCACCACCTTACGCGACGCGAATAGGACCATACAACTCAAGTTAAGAGACATTGAAGTTGCAAATGACGACTTTGAGCGCCAAGCACGGAATACAACGTCCTCTTTAGAAGACCTAGAATCTAAGTACAATGTTGCCATAGAGAGGGGAGTTATGCTCGAGTCTGAAATCCACATCGGCGAGCAGGAGCGGGAAGGACTTCGGATCGAGACTCAGCGGCTAAGAGACGAGTTGGCGGACCTCAAAATCGAAGCAGAGATAAACCAGGAGAAACTACGGCACTTGGAGGCCGCAGCTGAAAGGCACCGCCACCCACCACTGCTTGCCACAGGTGGAAATGCCCCACATTCCCCGGTATCTGAGGTGTCGCCCACCTCCACCACCTCATCCCCCGTGATAGCAACTCCTCCTTCAAAGTCGGCGTCTTCTCCGTCGCCCAAGAGAGCTACTCCGCCTTCGCCTCCGATCTCTGAGGCTTCAGCAACAGCGACTACAACTCCAAAGACACCGAAACCTCCAGGGAAATCGAAGCTAGTAACTGAAGATGCAAATACTACACCTCGTCCCTCTCACTTTCAATCTGCCCGCCCTACCCGGCACTCGAGAGGCCCTTCTATTCCTGTCAGCAGCGGTCGCTCTACTCCATCAGTCACTAACCGCACCGTATCTAGACTCAATGGCGTACCGGCCTCAAGTCTGCCGTCTTCAAGTTCCCTTCGTCAAATTCGTGGTCTCATTGGCCAAATGCAGCGTCTAGAACAACGAGTCCATTCGGCGCGCTCTAAGCTACCAGCCCCGGTACATACACCCCCTCGCCCATCGCCAACTGCTGGAGATAGTCTAGGTCGGAGCACATATATCCCCGCCACGGTGACTATGCGGAGCCATAAGAAACGAACTGGTGGCAGCAACGCGAGTACCGCTTCCTCTGTTCAGGACGGAGAGACTACGCCGTTGTCGACGCAACACGTTAGTCGTCTATCACTGAATGGTGCTGGCGGAGAGAGGAGGCCAAGCGGGAGCCGCCCTAGCAGTAGAGCTAGTACGACGAGCCGTAGCTCTATTAGCCGCGCTAGTGGGCAGTTCTCTCAAGGAACTAGTCTGGTACAGCGACCGAGTAGTCGCGCGAGTATTTCTGGCTCGAGGACACCACTTGGCTATCATTCCAGCAGTACTGCAGCTGATAGCAGGCGGCCACGCTCCTCCATTGGAGGAAGTTATGCTTCAGTTCATGGACACTCAGCAAGTGTGAGTGGTGTTGAAGAGAAGGATCTTGGCTTTTCTACTCCCACTTCACGGCGGAGCACGATAAATAAGAGCGACTTAGCACAAGGGTCTGGTATTCCGACGCCGTCGGGCATACCTAAACGGCAGAGTGGCGGTCCCATTGGATTTGGATTAGCAATGACCCCAGGCGCGAGGCGGACAAGCTCAGGCCCGGGCCTGCGAGACGCCGAGGGAGACATGGGACCTCCAATAAGAAGGAAGCTGAGCGGCGTAGGGGAAACGTATTAGGCCTTCAACGCTTATTCGATGTATTGCAGACGGCTTTCTCATACTTTTTCAACCGGGGACATTTAGGGATTGCGTTGATGCGAGCCCTATTTGCTTTTGCACTTGCGTCTTTTGTTTAGAGATGGGGCAGCTCGTCGTCATTGCGGTGTTTCTTGGCTGTCATGAGGCGCGTTTGCTTTGGATGGCTGGGATGGCGGTGATGGTAACGACGCTCCTTTTAGTTACGACGATATAATACTACTACATAGTTTTACCTTTTGCTGCATGTATGCATGTATGCTCATGTATGCATGTACTGTACATAGGTTTTTTTTTTTTCGCGTGGATAATGGCGGTTGTACTTAGCACTTCGTAGTCTTTCTATGTGTGGGACGAGATGCTGGACTTTCCGAGCAGAGTACGGGATTGTACTCTGTATATAGAATAACTCGATGGCTGTGTTCGGGTCTATTCTGGCGGCGGGACCAACCCTCGTGTCTCGGGGAACACACCCGAGTTCACGCGGAAGGCGAGGCTGAAAGTGTTTTGTACAAGTACAAGTTCTCCGTACAGGTACGATATTGCACGATATTGTACATGTACATACCTGTACAAATTACTGCGCCCAACGAACGCCAAGCAGCCGCCGCAGCCCTTCGGGACAACGAACCCAACATTTCTTGTCCTTGCATCGGCACCCCCCCTTATTCCGACGACCGCACATTCTGCACATTCTGCACCCATCGCCCTCACCACCAACCAGATTGCAGCCCCTTTCGCAGGGGGGCATTGCACAGCCTTTTGGGTGCAGGGCGGCGCCTGCGAGTTCCGGACGGAGGGTGTGGTGTGTGCAGCGAACGGCGAACGGCGGACGTCACCGCTATGGCTGACGGCCTGTTGGGCTAGAGCGACCCAGAGCGACCCCCTTGGGCGACCCTGGCTCTTGAGCGACCCTGGCTAGAGCAACCCTACGGCCCCTGCTAGCCGATGCCCAACAGCTTTGTCGCTTCCTTCCGGAGATTCCTTTTTAAAAGTGGCTGATCGATGCTGCTTATTGGAGCTCTCAGCTTCGGACTCCGTAGGACAGGCTCAGTATTCCCGAAACAAAAGCTTCGATCCGCCTTCACCTCTCCCTCCCACTCTTCCATTCTCTCTCCCTCTCTCTCTACATCCCCCTCCTCCCAGTTGCCATTACACACCAGTCGCCTTCCTGCACTGACACGCGACCAACGCCTTTTGCTTGTCCTGGCTCTGTTTTGTAGTAACTAGAAATCCCCGACTGGCCCTCTCCTGGCGAGCTCCTTCACTCCCGCTTGTCACTAGGCGACAACGACAACTCCGCAATCATGGCCAAGCCAGACAAGACTAACGGGGTGACTGTTCCCGTCTCGAATGGCGCTCCCTCTGCGTATGCCGTCAAACACAACCTTCCAGCTCACTTTATCGGGGGTAACACACTAGACGTTGCAGTACCCAGTGTTGTAAAGGATTTTGTAGCAAGCCACGATGGCCACACGGTCATCACCTCTGTAAGTTCCCATTGCCGGTAGACTGCCTGCAGACCAGTGTAGGTTCTCTTGTGTCTAACTACGCAACTCCTCCAGGTACTCATCGCCAACAACGGTATTGCCGCCGTTAAAGAGATTAGATCCGTAAGGAAATGGGCGTACGAGACGTTTGGAGACGAGAGGGCGATCCAATTTACCGTGATGGCTACTCCGGAGGATCTGCAAGCAAATGCAGACTATATTAGAATGGCAGACCAATATGTCGAGGTATGCCCAAGCCTTGATTTCAGTGATTACTATTTCTCCTGCCAGTGTGGATGTTCCTGGAGACGGGGTTTGAGTTTCTGTTCCGTTGGGGGGGGTTCTGCCTTTGCATGACCTAACCAATCATTGTATAGGTCTGGTGGCTAACATGGGTATCGACAGGTGCCGGGAGGAACCAATAATAACAATTACGCAAACGTGGAGTTGATTGTAGACGTTGCAGAGAGGATGGGTGTACATGCGGTATGGGCAGGATGGTATTGCCCGTTTTCCTTGATTCATTCTTGACAATTACTGATGAGAGTGTAGGGGGCATGCTTCAGAGAACCCAAAGTTACCAGAATCTTTAGCCGCATCACACAAGAAGATTGTATTCATTGGCCCCCCAGGATCGGCTATGCGATCCCTAGGAGACAAGATATCCTCGACCATAGTTGCCCAACATGCCAATGTCCCTTGCATTCCTTGGTCTGGGACAGGGGTAGACAAGGTGCATATCCATGAGGATACTGGACTCGTCACCGTCGACGACGATGTGTACGACAAGGGCTGCACGCATTCGCCAGAGGAAGGTTTGCGAAAAGCCAAGGAAATTGGCTTCCCTGTAATGGTGAAGGCATCTGAAGGTGGGGGTGGCAAGGGCATCCGAAAAGTCGACAATGAGGATAATTTTGTGAGCCTCTACAATGCCGCGTCTAGTGAAGTCCCGGGATCTCCGATTTTCATAATGAAGCTTGCCGGCAATGCAAGACATTTGGAAGTCCAACTTCTTGCGGACGAGTATGGGAACAACATCTCTCTATTTGGAAGAGATTGTTCCGTCCAACGCAGACACCAAAAGATCATCGAAGAGGCTCCAGTGACAATTGCAAGGCCTGAGACATTCCATGCCATGGAGAAAGCTGCCGTTAGACTCGGGAGGCTGGTCGGATACGTATCGGCAGGAACGGTTGAGTACCTGTATTCACACGCGGAAGATAAGTTCTACTTTTTGGAGTTGAATCCTAGGTTACAGGTGGAACATCCAACAACCGAGATGGTTACTGGAGTCAATCTTCCAGCTGCTCAGCTCCAAATTGCTATGGGTCTCCCGCTACATCGCATCCGGGACATCCGACTACTCTACGGAGCCGATCCTAATTCAGCCTCGGAGATAGATTTCGACTTCTCAAGCGAGAATAGCACAAAAACGCAGAGGCGACCAACCCCTAAAGGCCACACTACTGCCTGCCGTATAACCTCCGAAGACCCTGGAGAAGGCTTCAAGCCGTCCAGTGGTATGATGCACGAGCTCAACTTTCGGAGTAGCTCTAATGTCTGGGGCTATTTTTCTGTCAGCTCGCAAGGAGGGATCCACAGTTTCTCTGACAGCCAATTCGGTCATATTTTTGCGTACGGCGAAAACCGGTCTGCCTCTCGGAAACATATGGTTGTTGCCCTAAAGGAATTGAGTATTCGTGGTGACTTTAGAACTACTGTCGAATACTTGATCAAACTTTTAGAAACGCCAGCTTTCGAGCAAAATACCATTACAACTGGCTGGCTTGATGAACTAATCTCAAACAAGCTGACGGCCGAGCGCCCCGACCCTATTCTAGCTGTAATCTGCGGGGCTGTAACTAAGGCACATGCTGCCAGCGAGGCCTGTATCGCAGAGTATAGCTCCAGTCTCGAGAAGGGTCAGGTCCCTGCCAAAGATATTCTGAAGACAGTCTTCCCTATCGACTTCATCTATGAGGGAGACCGCTACAAGTTCACCGCCACTAGGTCAAGTGTGGATAGCTATCACCTTTTCATCAACGGTTCCAAATGTTCTGTCGGCGTTAGAGCACTTGCAGATGGCGGCCTGCTTGTACTCCTCAGTGGCAAGAGCCACAATGTTTATTGGAAGGAAGAAGTTGGAGCAACTAGATTGAGTGTTGATGGAAAAACCTGCCTCCTCGAACAAGAGAACGATCCGACTCAGCTCCGTACCCCAAGTCCCGGAAAACTTGTGAAGTTTACTGTCGATAATGGAGAACATGTCAAGGCGGGCCAGCCCTTTGCAGAAGTCGAAGTGATGAAGATGTACATGCCCCTTTTGGCACAGGAGGACGGCATTGTACAACTCCTCAAGCAACCGGGAGCTACTCTCGAAGCTGGGGATATCCTCGGTATTCTGGCTCTTGACGACCCATCGAGAATCAAGCAGGCGAAGCCCTTCCTAGGTCAGCTCCCGGAGTTGGGAGCGCCACAAGTCGTCGGAAACAAACCGTCACAGCGATTTACCCTGCTCTACAACATTCTGAAGAACATTCTTATGGGCTTTGACAATACCGTTATTATGTCACCGACACTCAAAGAACTCATAGAAGTTCTCCAAAACCCGCATCTACCATATGGAGAGTGGTCAGCCCAATTTTCCGCATTGCATGCCCGCATGCCCCAGAAACTAGACGCACATTTCAGTCAAATCGTTGATCGGGCAAGAGCTCGAAAGGCGGAGTTTCCAGCTAAACAACTATCAAAAGCATTGAAGCGGTTCATCGATGAGAATGTTAAGCCCAGTGACGCCGAACTCCTTAGATCTGCGCTATCACCACTAGTTGACGTGATGAACCGATATGTGGAAGGTTCCAAAGTTCACGAGTACAATGTTTTCACCTCTCTGCTTGATCAGTATTGGGAGGTTGAGAGCCTCTTCTCTGGTCGTAACGCCCGGGAGGAAGATGTCATCTTGAAGCTAAGAGACGAGCACAAAGATGACATCTTCAAGATTGTACAAGTGGTCTTATCACACAGCAGAATCGGAGCCAAAAACAACCTCATTCTCGCCATCCTCGAAGAATATAAGCCGAATAAGCCGAATGCAGGAAATGTTGCCAAGTATTTCCGACCCTCGCTCAAGAGATTGACGGAACTTGAGTCTAGACCCACAACAAAGGTCGCATTGAAAGCGCGAGAGGTCCTCATCCAATGTGCATTGCCCTCTTTAGAAGAGCGTGCCGCCCAGATGGAACATATTCTCCGATCATCCGTCGTGGAATCTAGATACGGTGAGACGGGATGGGAGCACCGAGAGCCGAACCTGGAGGTTATGAAAGAAGTTGTCGACTCAAAGTACACGGTCTTTGACGTTCTTCCGATCTTCTTCGGCCATGCAGATCCTTGGGTCTCGTTGGCTGCTTTGGAAGTTTACGTCCGCCGCGCGTACCGTGCATATACCTTGAAAGATATTCTTTACCATAATGATAGCGAACCACCGTACCTCATCTCATGGGACTTTTTACTCAGGAAGGTCGGCCACTCAGAGTTTGGGATGCCCGCCGGATCAGCATTTACCTCATCTCCATCAACACCATCCCTAGGGGATGGCAGTTCGTTTAGAAAAATCAATTCAATCAGCGACATGTCATACCTCGTGAATAGGAACGACAGCGAACCTACTCGAAAAGGCGTCATTGTCCCAGTCCAATACCTCGATGAAGCTGAAGAATATCTTATGAGGGCTCTTGAGCAGTTGACAGTGGCTGGATCGAAGAAACGGAGCTCTACCGGTCTAATGCCAGACCTATCTGGAAAGCGAAGGATTCCTGTTCCAAGGTTGGACAATG
Source organism: Geoglossum cookeanum (assembly GCA_021527025.2). Taxonomy (NCBI): domain Eukaryota; kingdom Fungi; phylum Ascomycota; class Geoglossomycetes; order Geoglossales; family Geoglossaceae; genus Geoglossum; species Geoglossum cookeanum. Next base: position 86,044 of record JAJDFF020000005.1, read on the forward strand.
AAGAAGAGCTCACCGCGGTTTGTAACGTGGCTATTCGCGATGTCGAAAGTCTCGACGATGGGGAGATCCTTGCGAAAATAACGCCTATCGTCAAAGACTATAAGGAAGAACTCATTTCAAGACGAGTTCGGCGACTTACGTTTATTTGTGGTCACGCGGACGGTACATACCCTGGTTACTTCACTTTTAGGGGGCCAACCTACGAGGAAGACAAGAGTATTCGGCATATTGAACCAGCATTGGCCTTCCAGCTCGAGCTAGGACGACTCTCTAAATTTAATATTAAGCCCGTATTCACCGAGAATAGGAATATTCACGTCTACGAAGCTATCGGCAAGGGCGTGGAGAGCGACAAGAGATATTTTACTCGTGCGGTTGTTCGTGCTGGCCGATTGAGAGACGACATCCCTGGAGCAGAGTACTTGATATCGGAGGCAGACAGATTGATGAACGACATTCTAGACGCTCTAGAGATCATCGGAAACAACAATTCTGACCTGAACCACATATTCATCAACTTTTCCCCAGTGTTTCCTCTACAGCCACAGGAAGTTGAAGAGGCACTAGCCGGCTTCTTGGAGCGTTTCGGTCGCCGTGCTTGGAGACTCCGCGTCACCGGTGCGGAGATCCGCATTATTTGCACTGATCCATCTGGAATGCCATACCCTCTACGTGTCGTCATCACCAACACATCGGGATATATCATCCAGGTTGAGCTCTATGCAGAGAGGAAGTCGGAGAAGAAGAGCGGAGAGTGGATTTTCCAAAGCATTGGTGGAACATCAAAGATTGGCTCGATGCATCTTAGATCCGTTTCAACACCATATCCCACCAAAGAGTGGCTGCAGCCCAAGCGATATAAGGCTCATTTGATGGGAACACAATACGTCTACGACTTCCCAGAGCTATTTCGGCAAGCCTTTCAGAACAGCTGGACCAAGGCTGTTGCCAAGCATTCATTCCTTTCAGAGAAGCAGCCCCCAACAGGCGAATGCATTGAATACAGCGAGCTTATCTTAGATGATAATGACAATCTTGCTGAAGTTTCGCGCGAACCGGGTACGAATTCCCATGGCATGGTCGGGTGGATTATTACCGCGAAGACGCCCGAGTATCCTCGTGGCAGACGATTCATCATTATTGCCAATGACATTACCTTCAAGATTGGTTCTTTTGGCCCAACTGAAGACAAGTTCTTCCACAAGTGTACCGAACTTGCTAGGAAACTCGGCATCCCAAGGGTGTACCTTTCTGCAAACTCGGGAGCACGAATTGGAATGGCAGAAGAGCTAATTCCTCACTTCTCAGTCGCCTGGAATGACCCTGAAAAGCCCGAGGCAGGGTTCAAATACCTTTACCTAACACCCGAGGTCAAAAAGCGATTTGAGGACGGAAAGACAAGGGACGTAATCACCGAGAAAGTCATGGAGGACGGTGAAGTTAGATATAAGATAACCACTATCATCGGTGCCGAGGATGGCCTCGGTGTGGAATGTCTTAAAGGCTCCGGGCTCATTGCTGGCGCCACTTCAAAGGCATACGAGGATATCTTCACGATCACTCTTGTGACTTGCCGATCAGTTGGTTAGTTTTTCAAAAATCCCACCACTCTTGCTCCACTAATTTCGTTCTATAGGTATCGGTGCATATCTCGTCCGTCTCGGTCAACGTGCTATCCAGATTGAGGGTCAACCGATCATTCTCACAGGCGCGGCTGCAATCAACAAGCTTCTCGGACGCGAAGTTTACACATCAAATCTACAACTAGGTGGCACTCAGATCATGTACAAAAATGGAGTCTCTCACATGACTGCAAATGACGATTTCGAAGGAGTTTCAAAGATAGTCGACTGGATGTCCTACGTCCCAGACAAAAAGAACTCACCAGTGCCCATATCGCCATCCGTTGATACTTGGGACCGAGATGTGACATATGTTCCCCCCCCAAGGCAGGCGTATGACGTCAGATGGCTCATTGCCGGTAAAGAGGACGACGAAGGGTTCCAATCTGGTCTCTTTGATAAAGATTCATTCCAAGAATCCCTGGCTGGATGGGCCAAGACGGTTGTGGTTGGCCGTGCCCGACTCGGAGGCATACCTATCGGCGTCATTGGTGTTGAGTCGCGATCTGTTGAGAATATCACACCTGCAGATCCAGCCAATCCAGACTCTATCGAGCAAATCGCGAACGAGGCTGGTGGAGTCTGGTACCCTAACTCCGCATTCAAAACAGCTCAAGCAATTAAGGACTTCAACAATGGGGAACAACTCCCATTAATGATTTTGGCCAATTGGAGAGGCTTTTCCGGCGGCCAACGTGACATGTACAACGAGGTACTAAAATACGGGTCTTATATCGTCGACGCTCTTGTCAAATATGAGCAGCCCGTCTTTGTGTACATCCCTCCATTTGGAGAATTACGTGGTGGTTCATGGGTAGGTCTTTTCCTCAATTAGATTCTCTTTGCACTCGCTCACATTTCTTTTAGGTCGTGGTTGACCCAACAATCAATGCGGATATGATGGAAATGTACGCAGATGAGGAATCTCGGGGAGGTGTTCTCGAGCCGGAAGGCATTGTCAATATCAAATTCCGCCGCGAAAAGCAGCTTGAGACAATGGCTCGCCTCGATCCTACTTACCGCAACCTCAAACGCGCTCTTACTGGCGAAAACCTGACTCCTAATGAGCAATCCAACATCAAGGTGAAATTGGCACAGAGAGAAGCCCTACTATTGCCAGTTTACTCTCAAGTTTCCCTCCAATTCGCCGACTTGCACGACCGTGCAGGACGTATGCAAGCTAAAGGAACCATCCGGCAGACACTACGTTGGCAAGAGGTCAGACGTTTCTTCTACTGGAGACTGAGGAGACGTTTGAATGAGGAGTACCTCATCAAAAAGATGGCCGCAACCTCTAGCAGGGGCCCTATATCCCGTGCTCGCAGCCTTGAGACTCTTGAGGCGTGGTGCGGCGTTCCTGGCTTCGAAACGGACGACCGTGCGGTTGCAACATGGTATGAAGAGAACAGGAAAGAAGTCTACTCGAAGCTCGAGCTACTGAAGCAAGAGAATGTCGCAAGTGATGTAGCGGCTCTCCTTAGAGGCAACAAGGAAGGTGGATTAAAGGGTGTTGCGCAGGTCTTGTCAATGTTACCAGTTGCTGAGAAGGAGACTGTGCTGAAGTTCCTTTCATCTGCATGAGAAGAGTCCGGACTGCTGTACAAAAATCACCAAGGGAGGGGGGTGCACCCGTGGGTAGCTAGACTATTTTTTTGCTTTGAAGCTATTCTTTTTACAGCGCTTTGATATTTCGATGGATGTTATTATTAGTCGAGTGTTTTGAGAGGGCTTATTCATACTAATGGAATTAAACTTATCCACCGAAAGGCATTTTGCAATACACAATGGGGAGTGAATACTCCTAGCAGCAACAATAGCTTTGGGGCTATCGATACTGTATCTTCTGCTCATTTCTTCTCTCCATCTTCTTCTGCCTATTGCTGCCACCCGCGTCTTGCGCCGCAGCACCACCCGCACCAGCCAGTCCGCTCATACCTTGTTGCATACCCGTAAACGTCGTGTATGCCAACCAGACAGAATACAGAGGGATGATGGTCTATAAGCCAGAACATCAGCCTCCCCCACCCTATTCACCCATCTAGCGAAACGCCGAATTGACAAGAGGCAACTCACCCACAGCCACCAGGCCCGGTCGCCCAACACTGCTGCCACGACCACGCATCCCCAAGTCCAGTACACGACATCCCACATATACTCGGTCAGCCCCTTTGCCTCCAGGTCCTCACCACTACGCCGCATCTCCCCATCGGGCGCAAAAGCCGGTCGGCCAAGGCGCTCGAGGTAGAATTCAAAGGCAATGCTTGGAGAGGAAAGCGCGATATAGAGAAGGTAGGAGGAGCGGGGAGATGAGTAGAGGAGGGTGCGCAGAAGGAGGAAGAGTGCGTGGACAGAGAAGCTAATGTTGTGGGTACGGCCCAGGATGGCGATGTTGCGGCGGGCGATTTGTTTGGCTGCTTTCTACGGTTGACAGTGTTAGTTTCCCTCGATTCTGCCACTCGGAAGTAAATCATGCCACCGGGCAGCGGTGCACGGTGGCGGGCTCTGCTGGGCGGCTGAGGGACTGGGAGGCTATCAGACGTACGTTGGCCATCTCCCCTCTGTGATAGTGCGCCTTGGGGCTGCACCGGAGTTGATTGTGCCTGGGTCGATGAGCAGAAATCTCGTGTTGTCGCCGCTTCAACGGACTCGCACAGCTGACAGCTGCCCAGCCAACCAACCACCCGCAGCCGAGATTCCCTCACCAAAACACCGAAACACGCTTCTGGGAAACCCCGAGCCAGGACAACAACGGCCGGAAAAACCGCAGACAGAGTGCACCACGGCGACTTATGGCATGGCCCGTTAGAACCCCCGGCTTGGCTGTGTTCAGTTCCATATTCTCGGGGGCAGATTGTGCATAGGCTCTTCGTTTCCTTACTCCGACGTTCTTTGCACCGCCTGTTGCGCGACATTTTCGCAGTTGCATCTCTCCAGACGTTCTCCAGACGTTCTCCCGAAGCCCGCGAGGGTGAGAGGAAAGACCCACCACTCCGGGACTGCTGATAGAGCAAAGGCCCGCAGCACCCATCTTGTCCCTGTGGATTTCTGCAATTCACCGCTGCCGCCTGCGTTCACCGGTGCGGACAGTTTCGGTCTTTGTGTTCTCTTATTTTCCCGCCGCTTCATTTCCACGGCGTCAACCCCCAGCCACCAGCTGTACTACGAACCGTTGGACCAGCAAAACAATTTCGCGGCTGATTCGTGTCCATGAACTGTGCGTGGAACAGTTCAGTCCGGGGCTTCAGTCAATAATCATATTGTCTTTCAGCTCATTTTCAACACACCGTTGTGACTATGTCGCCTGCAAATCCATACGTCGTAAACCAGCTCCGCTACCTTATTTACTACCACCTCGACAACCACCTCCATGAGAATGCCCTATTTCTAGCAGAGCGGCTGTATGCCTACGAGCCTCGTACAGCAGAGCCGTCGTATCTGATCGCTCTTTGCCACCTCCGTCTGGGTCAGCTGAAGCCAGCATATGAGTACAGCAGGCCTTCGGGATCAAGAGGCATTCACTTGGGGTGTGCATATGTATTTGCACAGGCATGTCGGGGCTTGGGTCAGCTCACGGAAGGGATCGGTGCACTAGAGCGGAGTAGAGGCCTTTGGGGTGGAACAAATAGTTGGAGTGAGTGAACCCTACCTAACGATAGTAATGTGATGTCAGAATGACAGGCGGCGGTTAACCAAGTTCCCGGATTATAGATAAGCATTCAGAAATCGCACGGAGACATCTACCTGACGCCGCGGCGGTGTATTGCCTCCTTGGCAAACTATGGCATTCCTTTGATGACATCAAAAAGGCTGTCGACTGCTATGTCGAGGCCCTGAAGCTGAACCCTTTCATGTGGGATGCATTTCTAGGTCTATGCAGTACCGGTAGGTGCATTGCCCTCTCTCTCCAAGATCTAAGTTTGCTAATGAACTTGCAGGTGCCAGCATTCGGATACAGAATATATTCAAGATGACGCCAGAGATGTCAGCACTATTCTCGGCAACGGTTCCCTCGGAAACCCCCCTATCCTCTCGAACTTGCTCAGACGAAACAAACAACGGCCCATTACAATCCCAACACAATAACAATAACCCTAGCCATCTATCATCGCCGAATTCAGACCTATTCAACTTGCCACCGACCCGTGTGTTACACGGCGACGGAAGTCTCACCGGCTTGTTTCAGAAGTTCAATGAGAGCTCTGCAGGTGGTGCGAATGCACCTGCTAGTAGTGGAGCCCCAGCCCCTGAGTTGGGGACTCCCGTAGGGCCGGGCGTGGATGTCAGTGGGGGCGCAATTGCCGTTGCTACGACAATAGAGCCGCCACGCGCTCCAATAAGGAGAACAAGGACATTGCAAGGCCTCGGCCTCGACTTTAGTATAGATGCGCCGCCGAAAATGCGGCCTACGTCGTCAAGGTCGAGGAATCGGACTAGAGGAGGCGACACGGACGACACATCAGACAGTACCTCAACCGTGAGGAACCAGGCTTCAACCGCAATCGCGGGCGAACGAAAACGGACAATCTCAGGGGTCGTTAACCACGCAAATGACCCCACCGCTGCTACGCAAAGACGAAGTCTCCGATTATTCAATCAAATCCGACCTACAAGTAGTAAACCGTCGTCTTCCACTAGCGGCATTGGACTACGCGAAGTTCGAGAGGTGAAGAAAGTCAAGGCAACTGGGACAAAAGGCCGAACTGGGCCAAGTTCATCAACGGTTGGTCGTGTCGTTAGTGGAAACCGCAAGTTTAATGATGAGATGGACGTTGATCCAAAGGACTTGCGACCTACTGGCACCACAAACGTGTCTTCCAGCGGAGCACCCAAAACTTTCTATCCGGAAATTGCAAAGCAAGAGGAAGCCTTGCAGTGGCTCCTAGATTTGTTCAAGAAACTGGGAAGCGGGTACTTTGCATTGACACATTACCAGTCTCATGATGCCCTCCAGATATTCAACTCTATCGCCATAGCCCAGCGAGAAACCCCATGGGTTCTAGCACATATCGCTCGAGCTTACTATGAGCAGTCCTCGTATGCAGAGGCTGAGAAATATTTCATGAAAGTTCGCTCAATAGCTCCAACGAGGATGGAAGACATGGAGGTGTTCTCCACTGTCCTCTGGCATCAAAAGAAGGAAGTCGATCTTGCATTTCTCGCTCACGAGCTCATCGAACAAGATCGCTTATCACCCGAAGCATGGTGCGCCATTGGGAACTCATTCTCCGTACAACGAGAGCACGACCAAGCATTGAAATGCTTTAAGCGCGCTACGCAATTAGACCCCAAATTTGCATATGGCTTTACACTACAGGGTCACGAGCACACGACAAATGAGGAATATGACAAGGCGTTAGCCGCATACAGAAGTGCAATCGCGGCAGAGAATAGGCATTACAATGGCTGGTATGGGCTTGGAAAGGTATATGAGAAGTTGGGCAAATACGAAGTCGCCGAGCAACATTTTAGAACGGCCGCAGCAATCAACCCGACAAATGCAGTGTTGATCTGCTGCATTGGGATGGTAAGAAACCATTGCCCAGTTTGAAAAACCCCCAGCAGTGAGTACTAAATTGAGTTGTTAGATCATGGAGAAGCTCAAGGACCCTCGAGCAGCGCTCCAACAGTATGAAAAGGCCTGCGAGTTACAACCGCGGTCCTCCCATTCGCGCTACAAAAAGGCTCGGGTTCTCATGCAGATTGGCGACCTAGACCTGGCGCACGGGGAGTTGAAAACCCTAAAGGATATGGCACCCGACGAGGCGAATGTGCACTTCCTTCTCGGAAAGCTCTACAAGATGAAACACCAAAAGGCAAATGCCATTAAGTACTTTACAATCGCGCTGAATTTGGATCCCAAGGTGAGTCTCAGTTGGCCCTGTTGAATGTTCATTACTACTACACCGCGGCTGACAATTGCTGCAATTAACAGGCAGGCGGATTGATCAAAGAGGCGATAGAGTCATTGGAAGAAGATGAGGAGGACGATTACCGGATGTGATTGTTGGATGCCCCGGGATGGGCGCTTTGCATCATAGGTTTCCTCTGGCACATTGTTATCCTCTAGCTTGGGTGGCATGACTTGAGTTTTTCTTGGCTCTTGCATTTCCGTGGCGGCATGGTGACGAATTTCATCCCTTCGAATCATCTCTGGGTCGTTGCTTTTTTTTTTTTTTTTTTTTGCGTAGCTGGGTGAGATTTGCATCGCAGGAGATCATTTCGGTGGCTGGAGGCTTCCAGGACGGTGTCCAGCCAGCGCATAACGTATGAAATGGGGAAAGGAGCCATTTTTCTTTTTGTTCCCGGAGAATTGGCGCGATGTCGCGGGGCCTATACCCCCCACTATTGTTTCCTGCCCATAAAAAAGTGCGGTGTACGATAAAGCTCGGTGATTTTTCCTTGGGTCCCACTCTGGAAGGACGAGGAGGACTAGTCACACACACTAGAGGCCGACGAAAATGTCGATAATTGAGGAACAAGACGACGGGCCATTGGTATTGAGAGCCAGTGTGAACGTGATGACGACGATGAGATGCCTCGGCATGTGCTCCGTATCGTAATGTGGATTGTTGGTCACGACGATGTGTTGAACGCTCAACAAATCACAAGCACAGGTTGCGACGACAAGAGTCTCTGCGGCTCTCAACCACAGCCGAGGGCCACCAAGCCCAAGCCCAACACCCAGTCCCAACCCTAGCTCCAGGCCCACCAGCTTCCTGAAAAAGAGGACCTAAGACTGTCCCACGAGCCCACTGCCTTCCAAGACTTCCCCGTGATCGCGACGCTCTCTTCCAGTGGTCAATGGCTGGTTGGGTAAGTGCCGTTGCTGCTCTGTGAAATCACGAAGCCCATCCCGCACTTGGTCTGTAAGGGCATGAGGATTCAGGCCCAAGAGGTTAGGACTCGTGACTAGAGAGACAACAGACGAGCAGAAAGGTAGGATACGTGACGCAGCAGAGGGACCAAGGAGGAGAAAGGATAGTGGGGTTGGTCTACCAGGACGGCAAAAGCGGGCAGCTGGTTTTTTTGAATACTCCGTGTACAACACCTCCACGAGTCGTCGAATTCCCCTCGAGTCGACACAGAGCGCCATTCAAGCAATCGTAAGACAAAAACAATGTCAACCATCCTCTCCTACCTTCTCTACTTTCTCATAGCCTACCTCCTCCTAACCTTCACCCTCTTTTTCCTCTCGTACCTTGGCTCCAGGTCAGCCAGCTTCTTCGCACGGCTGCTAGCGTCCTACCTCGCTCTTGTCGTCGCCACGGGTTGTGGCGTGTTCGTTTCGATAATTCTACAGCTAGTCGGTTTTGGACGGAGCAGTCAATGGGCGGTTGGGAGGGCGTTTGCGTGGATGATGGCGTGGGCGGTTGGAGTGAGGTTCTTAGTGGAAGGAAAGGAGGTGCTGAAGGAGACAAGGCCGGCGGTTTTCGTAGGGAATCACCAGTCGTGAGTGCTAAGTCCCTTTTTCGGAGGGCTTTTTGGGATGGCTTTTCTACAGCGAGAGGGCTAACGTTGTTGAATAGAGAACTTGACGTTCTAATGTTAGGCACGATGTTCCCAAAACATTGTGCTGTGACAGCGAAGAAGAGCTTGAGGCGTGCACCAATCCTAGGATGGTTCAGTGCGTGTTCTACTCTACACTCCTCTCACCACTCCCAAGTAAAACTACTAACATCGTACGCAGTGGCACTAAGTGGCACTGTCTTCATCGACCGCACGAACCGTCGCACTGCCGTCGCCGCTTTTGACGGCGCCGCAGCAGAGATGCAGAAATACAGGCAAAGTGTGTTTATTTTCGCTGAAGGAACCAGAAGTTACTTTGATAAGCCGGATATGTTGCCGTTTAAGAAAGGCGCATTCCATTTAGCGATACAGGCAAAGGTGCCCATTGTTCCTGTGGTAGTGGCGAATTATAGCTACGTGTTGAATGTTAGAAAGTGGATATTCAGGAGTGGTACCATTCCTGTCAAAGGTGCGCTTTCGGTCTTTCCGTTACTGCCTCACGCATAGTGGCTGACGAATCCTCTGGATAGTCCTACCCCCGATACCGACAGCCCACCTTACTGCAGACGATGTGGAGGAGCTAACAAGAACTACACGCGAGATAATGGTCAAAGAGATTGTTAAGCTTACGGAAAAGGCGCTAAGAGACCCTGACAGAGCCACACATGATCGGGAGGCCATTAATATTGTTGGCAGTGCCAGCGTTGCGAAAGCAACTGGTGTGGATGCTAAGATAGGATAGGAATAGCTATGGAAAAGAAAGAAAGAGAAGTCAAATGTTGTTTTTTTTTTGTAATTTTTCTGATAGAGCGTAAAAGAGGAGCTGCAAGAAAAAGAAGCCAAAAGATATATCACGAAAAGACCAAGACACTTAATAACGCAAAAAGATGAACAAGATTTTTCCCCCTATTCCCCCCGCCTTTTCTTTTTTCCCTTTTCTTTATTTCCCCCCAAGGCCAACCAACCGCATCACAAAAGCCCAAACCACTTTTTTTTTTTTTTCTTTTTTTGGTTTTATCGTTCCTTCCTCCAGTGTACAGGCAGAAGAGGTTAGTTACTAGCCCTATTATTACCACCATATCTACGTCACGCTAGTACCCCCGTCACAATAATAAAGGTTGAGACTGTAAATCTGTTCGTCGTGCGTGGCTGGTGTAGTTGCTGGTTTGCGTGCGTGTGGAGTACCGGTGCTTTGTTGGTGGAGATTTCGTTTATGCTTGTATGTCTCTGTATGTATTTATGTATACAAAAGAGTGGTGGGGGAGACGGGGTGAAGCCTGGCCTGAAAGAATGGGGTTGCCTACTCAAAACTCTTGATTTTGGAAAAAAGTGTTTATTTTATTATTTTCTATTAAAATTTTTTTTTTGTTCGTTTATATTATCTCCTCCGATATTTTTGCTTCCGTCTGCGTCTCGGCTTCGCATATGACCCCTACTAAATGTATTGGACATTGGTGGGAAAGGAGAAAGGGAAAAGAAAAAAAAAACACCATCTGAAATCAAACTTTCGCCATTGTATTCATGCTAGCTGAGTCGATCGGCTATAGAAGGGGGAGGGGGGCAAGAGCACTTGTAGATATTGTGTCTGCGAAATAAATATTAGGCTAAGAGTGTAGATGCAATTGAACAGGATGAGATGCCCCTGGACGGAGAGGGGGGGAGAGATTGCACAGTAAAGATGTGAAAATCTTTCCTTTGGCCCAATTGGGGAAGATGGTACAGCAGGGGATATGATTATGACAGATGCAAGTACTGGGTATCAAAGGCTTATCATTCGCGGTATATCTCTTCGCTCGGGATGACAAAATAGACGATTCGCAATAAAACATTAGGGAAATGAGACGAGAGGAGGGTCTTCGGAACTGGCTTGCTCGACTATTGGCTGATGTCCGGCCTATGGTTGCCTACCCCGGTGTCGATAGAGGTGAGAGTGCCTCTCCAATTCCTCCGTCTGCCATCGACGCCTGCTGCCCGCCCTTGAAACTATAAAGCCTAACCTCGCAATCTTCACTGCCAGTGCACATCCTCGAGTCGCTCAGCCCAATACAAGTTACCGGCCCCGCGTGTCCCGTAAATGTCCTTTCGCATTTTCCCGTCCTCGTGTCCCATACCTTAACCATGCGATCCTCGGCACCCGAGACGACGCGGAGTGTATCTGCTGCAATAGCCCAAATTCCTTCAACGTGGCCGAAGAAGGTGCGCAAACATTTTCCTGTGACGGCATCCCAGAGACGGATGTGGGCGTCCAAGGCGCCGGTTAACATATAGCGTGGCGGAGGCGTTCGGTGGCAGGTGAAGCCTATTCCATAGGTTCTAGACGGTGATTGCTCGCGGGAGTTGTTTTTGTCAGGGGTTTTGGAATGGTCGCTGTCGGGGTCGGTAGACACCTCGTCATCGCTTCCGACCTCAGGCCCTTCAAACTCGAGTTCGACAGGGAGCGGTAGCACTTGCTGGACCTGCCCAACGTGGCCTCTGAATAACTTGATGCAGCTCCTAGTGTCAAGGTCCCATAGCCTCACGGTACAGTCGTCTGATGCCGAAAACACTGTGCGAGATGCCGAATCGACTTTCACTGAGTTGACCCAGTCGGTATGCCCACGTAGTTGGAACGTGGATTTGTCTTCGAAATTCCATACTTTGACAGTCCTATCCATAGAGCCAGAGACCAGGATGGTTGAATCAAAATGTAAACTAATGACTCCGCCCATGTGTCCTGTGAGGGTAGATTTGCACTCTCCAGTCCTCCAATTCCAAACCCTCAAAGTCCGGTCGATGCTGCCGCTGATGAGCTTTGTGTCGTCAAATTGTAGGGCTCTCACTCCAGATTCGTGGCCATGGAGTGTACGTAACTCCTTACCAGTCTCGATATCCCAGATCTTGATGGTCGTGTCGTAAGAGCCGGTTGCCAGGATATTGTCATCAAACTGTAAGCACATAATGCCGTTCGTGTGGCCCCTAAATATCTTCGTTGAGCATCTGCCGTACTTCCAATTCGTTCCTACTTTGAACCTGTCCTTGTATACGTCTTTCCATGGCCTTGTACGGGTCACGTAGCCGTCAATCTCTGCATTTGGAGAAGCAACACAGGATCGCTTCGGAGGAGCGTCCGACTGATTGGATTGAGCATTGAGCGTGACGTCAGCCTCTCTCTTTCCGTTGCTATTTACTAGTGTGACATCTCCCCGGTTCCCCTGTACGGCTGTCTCTCCATCTGGGCCTCCGGGCTGAGGTGTGACATTAGGGGACCGGACGTTTGAGGCTTGTCCTCTTGTGCGTAATTGAATCTGTCTCTTTGTCTCTCTCAGGAGCCTCCTTTCCAGGAGCGGAAGACCCCACCCACACTTTCTGCATTTCCTATCGATGTGCTGCTCGCACATTTTGTGCCATACCACGTCGTCCTCCGCCAAGCACCTCCACCGCCGGCTCACCTGCGCCGCCTTGCAGAGAGACGTAGTATCCAGGTAACAGAGAATCTTAAATGATATTTCTGGCGGAAGCGCCGCAAAGAAGTCAATTCTTATTAAGTCCCGCACTGAAGCCGAAATAAATGATAATTGAGGGAAGCAACACTGAGAGAGGATTCCCTTGAGCATGATTTCCCGGTGTTTTGGTGGAGCAGCCGAAAACAGCGACCAAACATGTGTAATTGCCGCCTTATCGTCTTGGGAGACCGACTCCAGTCCCTAGTAAAGATCTTGTTAGCCGTGAATTTTGTTAAGCACTAGATGGTAACCAACCTTCTGTAACTGCAACATGGATGGCTCATCCGCCTGACGCCTGCAATTAAGGTCCGGTCTGTGTCGGTAGCAATATTTGGTGCTGGAGCCCAAGCTGGGCGGTATCTCCTGCAGAGGCGCATACTTCGATGGAATATGCTTTGCCAGGAATGGCGCCACCGTTTGCCCCGCCACCTTCGAGGATGACGATAAAGAAATGTAGCTGCCGTCAGGGCCGCCCGTAGATCTCGCCGCAGTAGACTCGCCCTCGCCCAAGGTGGCCGGGGCACCTGCGGCGATTGGCTCTTTCGGTGCAGTGTTTCCGGAGTAAGAATCGAGCGACATTCTCGAGCAGTGTTGGCGTGGGGAGAGGCGTCTGCAACGGCGATGTCTCTCGACTTTGGGGCCGGGAATGGCTGCTCCGCCGCCCGAACCAGCGTTGCGGGACGACATTGTTGTTGGCGCGTCTACATGAGGTGATCGTTGCGTGTAACGACTGGCCGATGGTGCAATAGCGACGAGGCGGTGGTGTGCCACGATGAGGGGAGCTGAGTGGCGATTGCTAGCTATAGCCTGCAGGGTTCGGGAAAATCGCGCAGAGCGGCAACTGGAAGACTCTGTCCGTCTACCTGCCTCGTCTCCGGGGAGTGCGCCGGACACTGTATCGTGAATAGCACGAATTCATGAACTGCTTGGGGCTGTCTTGCAGCGCGGGTCTCGATGCTCCTCTTGTGCTGTGGGCGAAAGTTGACGAGATGAGGCTCAAGCTGCATGCTGCCCCTAATAATCTAGGTGGGCGATGCCGCTCTATACAATCTCCACACAACACTTACTGTGTAGTATACAATCTATATTGTACTGTCTTGCTCTATACAATACTGTACTCAACCCAGCGAGGGTGATTGCTCAGTCTGTCTACTCAGTGCTGCTGCTGCTGCTGTTCCGATTACGATACTACACTCGACACACAGCTCTCACTCTCAAATGCTAGAAACCAGTGCAATAATAATCCCCATGCTCCTATCGACCTCAATACCGCGCTGCCATTTCGTCCTGCATCATCCAGCCGTGCCGAAGTAGTACCTCTTCTATTCTAGCACCTCCTTGTCATCCCGCGCGAGCTCTCCCCGAGACTAGAGCCGCAAGACGTAGGCTATTCATGCTCTATAGTCGAATAATGCGTTTTCCAGTAGTATTGAAGTGGTGGGCCGTCAGAGGTTCCCTTTAAGAGCTGTGGCCGCTCAAACTTAGGAGGCATATTTATCGCGGGCTTCCGAACAGGCATCTAAGTCAGCACCGTGGAATTTGGCAGCTTAGGTGTGTTAGGTAGAAAGTTAGTAGCAGACGACCCCTCACAAACCCCGGCGAACACAACAACCGCACCGCCTCGACATCTGGCACCTACTAGTCTCCGTACACACCATTGTTGCCTTCCTTCTCTAACCTTCCACCATCCTCAGTGTCGAGGACTCTCTGGGTTGGCCGTACCGTTGCTGGTGTTACGCCTTCCTCAGCCAACAATCCAAGTTGTAATATTTGCGCTGACTCTGCCACAGCGTACCGCCTCCTACATTTCTGTTGCCTTATTATGCAGGCTGTGTCTTACGCTCCCCTTCGCATCGCGCTCCTCGAATGCGACAAACCAGTCGAGAGTTCTCGCGTCAAGCTCGGAGGACATTCCGGTGCCTGGCGGCATTTACTCACTAGAGCTATATCCGACCCTACCTGTCCTGAGCTAAGCTCTTTTCGAGACTTTGAGATCAGTTCATGGGATGTTGTGCATACCCGGTCATATCCACAACTAGAGTCCTTAGACGGTATTCTAGTGTCCGGATCAAGATTCAACGCATTTGGCGACGACCCTTGGATATTAGATCTGATCGACTTCATCAGTGAGGCCTTTGCTCGGCGGACTCGGCTGATTGGTGTCTGCTTTGGTCACCAAATCATCGCCCGAGCGCTTGGCTCTGATATCAGAAGGAACGAAAAGGGCTGGGAGGCTGCTGTGAGCACTATCAACTTGACGACTCGTGGGCAGGAAATATTCGGCAAGTCTGAGCTGGTCTGCTCACGATTTATCCCACGGAGAGATGTCAAGCTCACTACAGCTAATAACATAGGCTCTACACCTCATGAATCGCGACATTGTAGTCTCACTTCCAGTTGGAGCGGAAAACCTCGGCTTCACGGACAAATGTAGCATCCATGGCATGTATATCGCGAAGGAATTGATGACTGTCCAAGGTCACCCAGAATTTTCTTCGGAAATCGAAACGGAGATACTTCAGGCCAGATATGGGATTGGGATAATACCCGATGATACCTTCAAGGATGCTATGAAGCGAGTAGGCGAGGAAAACGATGGGATTATTGTTGCACAAGCTTTCGTCAAATTCCTAACTAACTAGTGTATCTCACTATTCCAGTAACTCTTCCCAGTTGTTGAGTATGAAGACTGCAAAGGATCGCTGATTCATCAGCGAGTCACGACTAATTGCATTCAGGGGCCATTGCCAGTCGGACCCATTCATGTTAAGCGGCCAAAAACTTGTAGATCTTTTCGTCAGAAAGCTTGATAGAGGCTGTTATTCTGGGCCCAGACTTTCGATCCCCGGTTTATCAATGATGTATCAACAACATCGTTACGGCAACGGCTCAGCGCTTCATTCATGCCCGCCACAACGAAACCTGGGTCCTGAAGGCTATTCAGCAATACATGGGGCGAGTGGAGCGTATATGCGTGCAAAGGCAGGGGCAATGTACATTCGATTTCAAATATAACCGTCCAAGATATGTACATAAATAAGAGGAACTAAGCCATTACACCCTACCTACCATACATCTAACTAATCCTGAGACAGAGCATAATACTATCGTCATTCACCACAACAGTCAATGACGAGTTCTAGAAGTAAAATATATTAAAACGTATAACTGAGTCTAATGGCTCTTGTTGGCGCAGCGCCTGGATTGAGTTGATCGGGCGAGGAGGAATTAGGGTGCGATGCCATAGGCGCGGGGAACGACTTATTAGTTGCTGCCTAGCTAATTCCTGAGGCCAGTAAGATTCTAAATCCATATAGCAGAACCGCAAGATAAACTGGAATGGCAGGTAGACATAGTTTTCCCCCAGATGAGGTCTTTTCCCTATCTTGGTATAAATTGGTTTTTTTTTTATTTTACCAAAACCGAATGATCTACGTTTAAACGAATAATTGGTCGGGACCGACTTATATGGATCCACCCCGGAAACAAGTACCAACAGACGGGTAAAAATGAACGTCAAACGGCCACTTCCACGGCTATTTCGCGAGGATATCTCTAGTCCGGTCATCGAGGACTTTATTGGGCTTGCGTTAATTCGAATGCTTCACATAGTTGCACCCGACTCTGAAAACCCTCCCCCTAGGCTCTTCCCCTTGGCAGAGAGCATGCGATGGGACTTCTTCACTTTCGAGGACTGGAACGAATATGGCGATCTCGAGACTGAACATGGGAGACTGACCTATACTCTCTCTACCTATCCAGAGCGCGGCGCTCCCTCTGCTTCCGAGAATACGCTACAGGGTCTCCTGGGCCAGACTAGCGTTTTGGCTGGTTGGCCAGGCGTGGTTCCAACGCTCAAAACGCACGCGAAGGCAGCGCTGGAATATGTCTCTAAAAGGCAATGCAACCGCACGTCTGGACGAGGGTTTACTACCAAAGCTGACTATTTGACGGTGCCTGTTGATTACGAGGCCAACAACTCCGCTTCTGGGGTGTCTTTGCAGCTGTGGAAGCGTTCGTTGAGAGACATGGCCGAGCAACTTGCAAAAGGCTGCTATACGGGGGCAGTAGAATTTCTACAAATCCACGCATATTTGAAGGATCCCATCTGTGGGCTCAATAGGTCACTGAAGATGCAACATTTCTTCTTTACGCACCTCCTCAACAAGTTTCAAACGAAGATTAGTGCGGATTGCCTGAGTCTGGAAGACCTTGAACGGGTCGCGGCCCAAGCAGCGCAAGAATCGGTCTATCTCACCTGCCCATTGCTGGAGAGAATCACTCTCATCCACTTCCAGGCTCACCATCAGCTCCCTTACGCGGATGTTCCACTTGACAGCCTGGCACGCGCAGAGTTCTCTGTGCCCTCACATGTGCTGGAGGTCGCTATAGAGATGCTTCAAGCAGCTGCCGCAAATGATGGGCAGGCCTGCCCACTTGTGCCCATCCTCGTCACCACTCGTCTGAGTTTCTCGGACAGTGACAGGTATCTGACTCCTATTATCGATGGAAACCACCGTGCATCGGCGTCCCTCCTGCTTCGATTCTTGGCCAACCAACCCTCCCTTACCGACTTTTCGATCGTGTCGCAAAATCTGCTCGAATATTGCAAAGTACATCACCTTGGGAAGAAATGGGAAATAGACCTCTCAGATGTCTTAAACGACCTCTATAATCATCCCAGCCGCCAATTTTACCACTATTTTCTCGCCAACCACCAGATTGTGCGCGAATTTGCCCAGGTGGAATATATACCTGCTCTAGTGGTCCAAGAAGAGGATTTCCACACGATATGCAAACAGCGTTCGGCGGGGAAGCCAAAACCAGTGTTATTGCATCCATTTCACCAGACATTGCTCAATGATGATGAGTTGCCATTTGCCCTGCCGCAGAAGGCCGGGCAAACGCATGGAAGACCAGAGGCATTTAGACTGATGTCGCTCAGTCCATTTGGAACGGCCAAAAACGGCCTAGGGACCAACGAGAGCAAGATTTTTGAGGCAGACCTGCGAAGGAGTATGAACGGTCTCGCACAGTAGAGAATTCGCGGATATTAGGGATTTAGAATAGAGGGGGAAAAAAAAACCCGCCACCTATTATGCATTTAATTCTAGTTGGGGTTTTCGACTAATGAAACTACTACTCGCTGTATAGGTGTAAGAGCGTTGGTTATTAAAGGGCAATTACTATTATATCTATGTAGTGTTTTCATCACAAGGTAAAGGAAAAGGACTAACAACATGAAAAGTTGAGATCATAAATCAATTCATGTTTAACCACTGCAATTACCAGTTATTATTATTATAATATATATATCTAGTTACATGTGAATTCCAGGATCCCCCCTTACCTTGCTGTCAAATGCTGGGTCATGTGGGAGATTAATATTTTCCAGTGTAACCTCTTATTTTTTTTCTGCGAGTAACAATCTTTCCATCTCGATATATTGCGGTACGCAGACTCCGCTTCTACCTGCACATTTGAGCATAGACACCGTGTATGAGTTCCCAGTCTTTTTTTTTTTTTTCATCTCGCAACTCACCCATGGCAAATTGATAGCAACAGCAGCACATCGTCAGGAGGAACACACCCATTTCCTAGCCCAGACGTCTACGCCCCCCCGCACAGAAGAAAAAAAAACATTCCAAAAAGAAAGAAAGAAAGAAAAAAAAAAAACAAACAATCCAAACCCCATGGGAAAGCTCGCAACAGCTCGTCTCGAAGATCCTGTGGTGGTAGTGGAGGTGGCAAAAGCCGGGGATACGGCGACTATCAAGCGGATTACCGATGCGGCGTACTCCAAGTATATCGAGCCGCTGGGCATGTTGCCGGCGGCGATGAAAGTCCAGTACGACACGCTCGTCGAGGCGCGGAAGGTCTATGTGCTGCGCGTGGGCGGCGATGTGGTGGGCTCGGTGATTCTCTCTAGAGGAGGAGGTGGCGGCGGAGACGGAGACAGAGACGGAGACGACGGCGACTCGGTCACGGTCAATAATCTCGTGGTGGCTCCAGCGGCTCAGGGCCGCGGCTTCGGCCGCCTGCTTATGGAATATGCAGAGGACAAGGCGCTGGCGCAGGGGCTTGCGGCCGTTACGCTCTTTGCAAACGAGAAAATGTACGACAATATTGCCTGGTATACCAAGATTGGCTTTGTTGAAATGGGCCGCAGGAATGAGGATGGCTTCAATCGTGTGTATTTTCGCAAGAATCTCGTTTGAGCGCTAGAGGACAAAGTCGAAAAAAAAAAACATCGTATACGGATTTTTTCATGGAGAGAGAAAGGAAAAGAAAAAAAAAAGGGGGGGGTGGAATGCTAGCATCTTTGCATAGAACTTTAAGGTAGTCTATCAGAGTAAAAGGACATACAGGTACTCGGCATTGGCAATCAACTTCTGCTGAGCTTGAGCTTGATGGACTCTGTTGTCTTGACCAGGTCTTCTTTATCCCGTCCACCCCACACGAGATCGGCCATATTTAATTGATCACCAACATTCGTCACCGCATTTACGACTACCTTCCCCGAACGGATTTCTGGCGAAAGAAGGCTATATATATCCTCAGTTGCTCCTTTATACGGAAACGCCGCAAATTCGGCCAGCGGGAACCCTCGCTGTGTGAAAAAGTGGTCAGACAACAGGCAGAGTGGTATGGAGCCGGTGAATCTCGGATTCAGGTCCACCACCCATTGCTCCCCCTCCTCGTCAATGATAATGTCTAGTCCCGCCCAGCCAACGAAAGACTCAGGTAGAAGTCTGGTTGTTTGACGCACGGTATCCCTAACGAGACTCTTAAGTGTTGATTGTGCGCTGTAATCGATGCTCCCGCCCGTCCAGTGACCGCTTGCAGTGAGATTTTGTACCGTGACAGCCACGAGAAGGGGATTGTCTCGGCCTCTCTCATCCCCCACGGCACCGACAACGAAATGGGGGCTGAGGACCTGCTTTGTGTTAACGTATGCGGACACCAGTACCTCCGTACCACCTCGCGCCATGAACTTTTTCACAGCCTCAAGCATGTCGTGCCGTCGGGCCTCAGTGGTGACGAGCCATGTGCCATAACCAGAGGCAGCAAGAGGCAATTTTACCACGAAGGGTAGATCTCTGCTGTTCAGGACGGAATCATGCGTATTGTCAGTGACCAGGCTGACCATTTCCGATTTGGGAGTACGGATTCCGGACGTTATCAGATATCGCTTCGAGTTCATTTCGTATGACAGATTGGTATCGATCAAGCAATCATGGTCGAGCATCCAGCCCTGTGGGCTCCAATAGAGTAGTTTCCTTCCCCTGCTGAGTTGTAGAAGTTTGCCCGGCACGTCTCCCTGGTTTAAGTCGATAAAGCATGGGTTTGGCTGCTGTTCCTGAGGTAGCTGACTTAAAACTTGTTTTGTGTTTTCAATTGATGGAGTGAAAAAAATGACGTCCATATTTCCAAGAGCAAAGGCCCTTTTGACAGACTTCAAACCCAAGAAGACCTTTCTCAATTTTGCTATCTCCTCATCTGTATCGTAAGGAATCGGTTCTTCGTCTTCCGGGTAGACGGTCTCACGGGGAAACTCAGGATGGAGGTCCATGTGTGCAAAGACGGCGTGTGTTGTAGCGAGAAAGAGGCCGTGGATTCCATGGTTGCGGTATAGGTCAGCAACGGTAGTGTCAAGTCTAACTAGCGGCATCGCCATTCTGAAGATAAATCGCTGCTAGTCAAACAGAGAGAGAGAAAGTCCTTTAGGCCTTGATCGGCTTCCTCGGAGAGGAAGCAGTGTAGGAGGCCCACCGGTTAACGGAGTATGTTGGAAATAAGTGAGGAGTCGGAGCTCATGGGGTTCATTCATGGTCCTAAATAACGCGGAGGTTTCGTGAGGCTACAAACCCCGCTCTTGTGGAACATGATATCTGCCTTGCCTCTGTGGAGGTATAGGAGAGGTAGCGCCTCGGGAATCTTCCCCTCATCCGGAGTGTTGTTCCCGCTAACTATGGTGTGTCACGGGCGTCTCTGGTTCCGGTCCTTCTGGATATTCTTGATTCTCTCAATGTTATGTACGGCCTTCAACGAAACCAAGGCCACATTTCTACAAAGAGCACAAAGGTATGCGCCTCTTTGTGGGAAGGGGCCTGCCAGCTAATGACATCTTTAATAAATAGGCCTGGACTTTGGCTGCCCGGAGATTATCGTATCCAGCAAGCATGGCTCAGAAAGACTGCCCAATACGTCGATGCCAACCCCAAAGAACTTCATCCCACAGTTGCCGAGCTTAAGGACTTGATCGAAAACGAGTCACGGATTTACCTCCTCGCATCAGGCATGTATCGAGACATCCCTGATAATTACTCAGACCCGAGTGACCAACCTGTCATCCGTAGCTACACGCAGATGCTGCGAGTAATGAATCACCTTCTCACAGTTGCTCCTGTCTGGAGCGAGCACGAGAACGAAGTCGGTCTCGTCGGGCTTCCTATGCACGCGCTTTTAGATTGGCCGATGGGTACCTTTTATGGCTTTGGCTTCTTTCTTGATCCGCAGGTGAATTCCATCCTTAAGAAGATACTCAACGTATGGGGTGATTTTCTCCGTTCTTCAGCATCAGCGGATGTCCTCGACAGCTCAGCCTCGGGTTGGTTTGGCCCCACGGGCTCTCAATTCCTCACGGAGACGGCCAATGTAGATGGGTCATCCCACTCATTCGAAGAGCTCTTCGTCTGTGATCCAGCCAGCAAGAACCACGGCTTTGCCTCCTGGGATGCCTTCTTTACACGAGAGTTTCACGAGGATAAGAGGCCGGTCGTTGCGCTCAATAATGATTCCGTCATAGCCAACGTGTGCGAATCACTACCATTCGCCGTCGCCTACGACGTCAAACAGCGGGATCAATTTTGGGTCAAGGGCCAGCCGTATTCCGTCCAAGACATGCTCGGCCGCAATGAGTTGAGCGAGCAATTTGTGGGGGGCACTATTTATCAAGCATACTTGAGCAGTTTGAGCTATCATCGCTGGCACGCGCCAGTAAGCGGGACGGTTCTAAAGACCGCTACGTTTGATGGAACCTATTACTCAGAACCACTCTTTGAAATCTTTGACTCTTATGGTGCGCTCCCCCAAGCGCCACGCTATGCGCAGGGATATCTGTCTGTTGTTGCGGCGAGGGCTGTGATTTATATCAAGGCAGACAATCCCGATATTGGGCTTGTAGCCCTGGTGGAGGTGGGAATGTCTGAGGTCTCAAGTTGCGAAATTACGGTGGAGGAAGGTCAGGTGGTCAAGAAGGGAGAGGAGATTGGCATGTTTCATTTTGGAGGTTCAACATGGTGCCTTTTATTTAGAAAGGGTGTAAAGGTTTCGGGATTCCCACAAGCGGGGGAGAGGACAGATAACGTTCCGGTACGGAGTCAATTGGCCGTTGTGGAAGCGCGCTCATTCACCGCCGAAGACCAATGAATAGCTATATCTCAAACATTTGCCCAAACTGACTGTCGTGTGACTGTGACTCTCGCTGTTCTTCGAAACGAAGGGATGAGGATGGACTTGCTCGTCCAAATTCAAAACGAGAGATGCGAATCGGCAAACAGGTGAATGGTGGGTTTTTTTTTTGGAGAGTTGGAAAAGAAAATTAGAGACGGTTAAAGCTACTATCTAGCTCTTGTGCACTTTTGGTTGAAAAAAAATAACGCAAAATGGGAGCCTTCCTCGTACCACAACTAGCAACCATACTTGTTCGTTAGGAAGCGGGTCCTTGACCCGGAATTTGCGCAAACCAAATCAACCAATCTTGACCTCTCCGTTGAGCTTGATAGCAAATTGCTTTAGATACAGGTAGTCGTCCATGTTATCCTCAATGTTCTTTTGGATTAATGCTGCAGCCTCCTTTCCATACCTTTCAGTCCATTCAGCTATGTCTGCTTCAGGGGTCGTCATTTTCTATATATTCGAAGTTGTCAGATACAGCGAAGATTGTGAGTGCATAGAATCCGATGACTTACTGAGGGCTGTGCTTTGAGCGAAGTGCTTTGTAACGCAACGTCGTGGAATGGTGCCCAGTTTTTGAACACGTCTTGAGCTCGTTGCTGATCTTCCTCTGTACCCCATTGCAGCGAGCCACAATCGAAAGCAATTCCAACCGATGAGCAGAATCTTTCGACGGTTTTCTCTGGATGCGCTAGAAGGTCATCGGCATCAACAACGCATATTTCGTTGCCAGAGCTAGAACCGATCTGCCCGATGCACATGAGGTAATCGAATAACCTCCGCAGCTCTTTATAGCCAGCATCGGATGATTTAAATCCGTGCCACCCAGTCGTGAAGGACTTTGGCGGTACGGAGCATTTATAAAGGCTTGGGATACTCTGTCGAGGATTTCGAATGAGGAAAGCGAAACGGAATTTGGAAAGAATCTCGCGGGTAATCACAGTCGGGTTCCGAGGCTTGCCCTGATCCCGAAGCACTGCATTTCCATTCCGGGCCCCATTTTCCTGCGAACTCAGAGAGGGAGCCGGATATGGAATCTCTCCATGAAGTGGCATCAGACACTTTGCCATATCTTTGATGAAGACTTGCTTACCCTAAGGTATGCATGTATATATCATTAGCTCTCGGCATAAAGGCTTGACCGTATCCGGCCTTGTCTTCATGCTGCGGAGGCACGTACATGAATCATGGCATCATTGATAACCTGCAGTGCGGTCCGGTAGGTATAAGATTCATATCCGTTCTCGATCCTCATTTTCTCGATATCCTCATATCTTTCGCTCAGCTTTTCAGGCCCCCAATGGTAGGCATCCGAAAACGGCTCATGGACACAGATGATGTCCTTTTCCCTGGTCAGGAACACCTGGTCCCATTGTCAATTAGGGTGTTCCAATATTAATATTGTATTGTACTGGATAGAAAGAATAGGGGGAAACGTGAGCTTGGTAGCTTACTCTCTCAAAAGCGGTTGAAATGGATCGGGGGTGGGTTACGAGGAATATGGGTTTGGCGAAAGACGAGGTATCAACATCAATCATCTTCCAGACGATTTGTGAGCCAAATACTATCTTTTTAAAATCGTTTTCGTGAAAATGATAGTTGGCCGCACGGTTGTACTTGTATGCCTTCTGGATTTCGTTTCCGCGGTCAACCAGGACTTCAATTGCTGGGGTTCAGCCTTTTCAACTTGGTTCGGGAGAGGAGAAGAGGGGGGTTCGATTTGTTGGCAAAATCTTGTACGCTAGAAAGTGAGACATGCCAAGCCTCGTGTTCCGGTATACGTTGGCTGTCTGGCCGGGCAAGACAGTTTCATTTGGCCCTTTTCACACAATTTAGGTACTTTTCCGTTGAATTTGAAGTTTCCCGGCCACGGCAAGGTTCAAAATAGTTGTACTAGTAACCAATGGGCACGCTGCTTCTCCTGCCTATTTAGCAGCTGATACAGTTGATACAGCTAGTAGAGCGACAGTTGACCCCTCAGCCGCATAAGCTCCACCTCCTCCATGGCGGCTGTGTATCATACGCCATATCCTTTGCGGCATGCTCGCCCTTGGGAAAGTGGAGGTTACACAACAGCTCACGATGGCGGAAGCAGGGAGGCAGATCGCCGGCGATGACCCGCCGGTAGAAGAGCTAGAAGGCCATGGAGGCCATGGTGCAGAGCAGTGGGTTCCTGTGCCTCACGACGGCCCCATAATCCAGCTGGCCCACCCGGTTTGTCTTTCCGTTGTCCATAATCACGGCCGTCGCGGGGCACGGCGTTGGGCCCACGCCCGGCAGCTCGGCCGCCCGGCGGGACTCACTCCGCGGCAGCATGTTGTGAAGGAGGAAGTCGACAGCAGTGCGCGGGGTAGGGCTCCGTTGACCGCTTCAGCCGCTGCCTCCTCTTCCCTCTTCCCCAGCCTTGGCCCTGGGGTTTGGTTAGGGGTTTACACCCTTGCTCTTCTGGAACGACCACAGGTCAACGATGGCGGCGACGTACGACTTGATGGCGTCGATTCCAAGCGTCTACCGGACTTGCTCGCCGTCGGCCGTTGTGCGGCAGTCCCCCTTTTGTATCGCCAGCCCTGAATCTCCCTGTGAAGCCCCCGCTCGCGGAGGAACCAGATCGCCCTGTTTTCAGATATAAGCTCGCCGTCCTCGAAGCCGTGGTCCACACAGGAATCCCGCCATTCATTCTGCTTCGGCTCGTAGGCCTCGTTTTTGTTCTTCGGCCGCGAAGAGCTGGGCCCCGAGGGCGGCACGGCGCTCCGCCTTGCTAAGGAAGGCTCCATCAGCCTTACGTGCGGTCCCATACGGGCGTAGCTGAGGTTGTGTATAGAGGGAGAAGACGTGAATGTTGTGATAGAGGAAACGGCCGCCAAGGCAAGGCCGTCGGATACCCGCGAATAACCGCAAGCCATCGCGATCGGAGCCAACATCCAAAATCGAAGCGATCTTCCCGGACGGGCCGGGCCGGACAGTGGGGATGCGAGATCGACAGTGTGTGTGCGACGTAATACGTGTACTCGTCAATACGTGTAATCCGTAATACGTGTACTCCTGTATCAGGCCAATGAGCAGCCGTGAAGAGATGATGAAAGTGGAAAATTGCAGACCCATTGGGATGGGGACACCTACGTCTCGCTGCTATCGCTGCCACCGCCGTTCTACTGTTCTCCCATTACGGCTCTCCTACCGCTGTCACTATTGTCGCTGTCACGCTCCCACTGCTGCCCCCTCAAAAAAAGCAAGCACAAACACTGTGCAGATGCTTTGACACATTGAAACAGCACATGACACGATATGGTATAAAAAGAGCAAAGAGTAAAGCAACAAAAAGAGCAAAAAAGCGCGTGAAAGAAAGCCTTTTCGTATCTTCGTTCCTCAAGGCGCAAAGGACAGAGAAAACCAAGTTATAGGATTGGTATTGATATCCCTACTTCTCAATTCGATAAACATACTTCATTATGGACAAATCTCACACTGCTCACCTTGAAACTTTGAACTTCGCAAAACTGGCAAGCAAAGACAAGCCCGAGCTTGCCAAACTTCTTGATGCTTGCCAAAAACAAGGCTTCTTCTATCTCGACGTTGCAGACTCCAATGTTTCCCATGGGTTAGAAGATCGATTGAAAGCACTCCTTCTGACGAAACAATGGTTCGAACGTCCCACTGAGGAGAAAATGAAGCACTATCAGGATTCTGTCACCAAAGGGTAATTATCAAGAACAAGTTGTTTTGGAACTTGACGGCGCTCATCGGATGGCAGTTACAAACCTCCCGGTAGCTTGGCCGGAGTGGTGAAGCAAACGAGAGATGGGTTTGAGAACATCAAGGTAAGTTCCTCCTCAACCTGCAAATCTCACAGAGACTCGAGTTAATTGTAGTGATAGATGCCCCGAGACGATTTCATTAATGGCACGGACTTCCTCCCCGAAGGCCTCAAAGCCGAAATCGACCTCTTCCGCCGCGATCTCGAATCCGCCCACATCGTCACAACAACCATCCTCTCGTGCCTTTCCGATCTCCTCAAGCCGTCGGTTCGATTTGAAGACTATCATCGCGGCAAATTAGCCTCTCAATCGACCATCATGTACTTCCGGTACGCAAAGCCATCCAGAGAGAAGGGTAGTGGCGTCGGCCACAACATGCACACCGACCTTGGCACTCTCACCCTCCTTTACTGCGAAGAATGGGGCCTCCAGGTATACAGTAAGGAGAAAGACTCCTGGGCGTACGTCCTGCCGAAACCTGGACTTTACGTGGTCAACGTCGGCGACGCGTTGCGCTTCTTCTCTGGTAACCGGCTGCTCAGCGCGCTACACAGAGTTGTGCCAGTGCCAGGACATGAGGCTCATTGCCGATACTCCGCAGCCTATTTCCTACGCCCAGAGAACGAGGTCAAGTTCCAGACGAGTGAAAACACCGTTGTGTCAGCGCTGGACTGGCATGATCGTAAGTACGCCATCTTCAAGGCAGATCATGCGGAACAGGAAAAGAACACCGTTCTCACAGGTGGAATTGGCCCGCGAGCATAAGGCTTTTATTGTGAGGAAGTGTGCATGACTCGCGTTGTAGCGATTGTTTCGATTAAAATATTACGTACTCTCAATGACAATTTTTTTAACTCATACCAACGACTCCAACTTGGGGGTGAAGCATATCCAGCTACACATTAGCGACGAAGGTAATAATACTGCACTGTTATTCGTGAGTTTATCCGTCGTCGTCTAAGAAAAGAGATGATGCATGATACATCAGCCACGGCAAGCTGTCTATCCCTTCAGTTCCTTGGCCAGCTCATACTCTGCCTCTAACGCGCATTTGAGCTTTCCTGCCAGCCAGATATACTGTTCTAAGCTATTGTGCAGCTGCACGCTAAAACGGAATATGCGTTTTGGGTAGTGTGGCCAGTGGTAGCACTGAACCTCAGCTCGATCCTTCTCCCATAGCGTCTTACACAGCGGCAGAATGCCTAATGCCTCGGGTAGTACGGAATCTGGAAGTGGA
This sequence comes from Geoglossum cookeanum, assembly GCA_021527025.2. Taxonomy (NCBI): domain Eukaryota; kingdom Fungi; phylum Ascomycota; class Geoglossomycetes; order Geoglossales; family Geoglossaceae; genus Geoglossum; species Geoglossum cookeanum. The sequence continues at coordinate 113,105 of JAJDFF020000005.1, forward strand.
AAGACTGCCATGTTGGCAATCATATCATCCGGGCACGGAATCTCTATCCCAAGAATCTTCAGGACTCTCTTCCTGGCTTCCACGGCAAGATCATGATTTCTCCGGACCATTGCCGCATGTCCGCCAGGCAGCGCTGTTTCGAGGAACTCGATGATCTTGGGCATGCTATGTGCACCTGAGGGATCATGACACCCATTCCATTCAAAGGTGTGTTCCAGCCGAGTGTACGCTCCACCATCGCCATCCCGCCAATGGCCAGAGCGTGCAATAATCAGAGGTTTAAGGCAATCAATCTTGTCTAGGCGAGCATACATGAACCCGACCCCACGAGGGGCGCACATCCACTTATGGCAGCTTGTGGTATAGTACGCCGCCCCGAGATCGTGAAGGTCAACTTGAACCTGGCCTGGGCCATGGGCACCGTCGACGAGAGTATCAATTCCGCGGTCTGCTAGCTCCTTGACGATACGCTTGATAGGGAAGACCAAGCCGGAGCGACTAGTAATGTGATCGACGATTGCGAATTTTGTCCGTTCAGTTACGCATGCTAGGATGCTTTTGATGATTTCATCTGGAGAGGCGACCGGAAACGGCACTTTGGCAATAACGACCTTTGCGCCATCACGGTTGGCAACATGCTTGAGCAACATGGTAACAGAGTTGTAAGCATGATTGGTGGTTAACAACTCATCGCCAGGCTGGAATAGCTGACTTTGAGTGATGATATTGAGGCCTAAGGTCGAGCCAGGAGTGAGCAGCAACTCGTCGTAATCGGCATTGACGAACTTCGCCAGAGCCTTTTTGGCCGCACGGTGCCGAGGCGACCAATGTGACAAGAAAAATTCGGGAGAGCCGCGATCAAGATCCCATCGTAAAGCATTCTGATGTTCAAGCACAGCTATCGGACAGGCGCCAGAAGAGCCATGGTCCATATGGACAACATCTCGTCGAAGGGCCCACTTCGAAATCATAGGGTCGGGCTTGGGGAGGTCCTCAGGTATGGACAGCAGGGAGTCGTCCGGGGCCGCCATTATACAAGGCAAAACTCTGGTAGGTCTGAGGGGAATGATTTGAGCAAGAATGATGAGGGCAACAGTCTCTTTTTTCACGTGTCTAGAGTAGGAGTGACGCCGAAACAGTTGATGAGTAACAATAAGGATCGATTGATTGACTGTATCCTACTCGACTGATCCACCTATAACCTTCGTGCCAAAACCCCGTACCGAGTCACGCTCCCTACCAAGTCCAATAGCTCTTTGCACTGGGTAACGTTCTTATATTAGGTTTCTGCAAGCCCAGCAGTTCATATATTATAGCAACTTTTTCTACTATGTATATATATATATTAATAGAGATAAACAATACTTGTTAGACTGTTGTTTACAAAATACAGCAGGCTATTGGAAACGCTAAACTGATTAAACTTATTTATTAAACGGTAGAGCTTTGTTGGTGGTAATGAATAATTATATTAAAACTGGTTTTTAAGGCTAGAGAGGGAGAGTGTAGATATACTAGACTAGCTAGATCTTACTATGGGTTTCGAGTCAGTCTGGATCCGCCAAAGGTGTCGAATTGAGGGTGTTGGTAATCACCCTCGCCCTGCTAAAGCGGCGTCACCTGGATGAGGGCTGAGCAGAGCCGCATCATCCATCCGCTGCTGCTGGGGCCCGGCAGATGGCGACGTCAACCCCAGAAGTCTTGCGATTACTGACTCGCTGCGCCCATCGACGGCGTTAACCTGTTCCCACCTATTACGGAGTACTGCCGTACAACGCGTTTTCCAGGACTGCATATGGAGCACATGCTCCGTAGACTGATATAACCTGCAGAGCCATGTCAACTCCCCCGCCCGCTGCCGACGGTGGTCAGCATGCATCCCTATCCACAGAAATTCCTGCGCGCGGCAGTCTCGACGCTTCGTCAAGACCAGCTCTCGAAACCCTCATTGATCACCTTGTCGCGTCTAAACGCTCGCTTTCGTCCATTGATCTTGTCTGGCGCGCCAATGAGCTGGTCACTTCTGCTCGTGCGGCATTGGAAGAGTGTGTGATCCTCGGGGCCAGGAGCGGCTTCCTGAAGCAGGGGATCGCTGGACAGGCAAAGGTCCTGCGCAGGGTGCGAGATGGAATTGAGGATGTGGCGAGAGAGGGCCAAGTGGAGTTTGAGGTAGCGCCTCCCATCAGAGGCTTTGGAGCGGAAGTGGGTCTAATGGCGCTCGCGATAGGCTGTGTTGCGCGAACTAGATGCTGCGGATGCGAGACTCCAACGGACGCTCGATATTCTGCGATCTACTGCTGTGGAACCGGGCTTCCGGCCAACTGATGACGAACCAAAGACCCTCCACGACTTCGTCGACGACCATGGCGTAGATAACCTGAAATCTAGCATCCGGAGCTCAATCGACCAAGTCCAAGAAGCCCAAAAAGACTTCGGCTACTCCATCTCCTCCTTCGACTCTGATCTCCTAGCCATCGAAAAAGCTATAATATCTATCACAATATCTTCGCCTTCCTCAAGCGATGTGCTCGAATCCCCCATCCCCCCACTTCTCCGTAGCCTTGAATCTCATGCAAAAGAAATGGCAGTTCTCCTCCAATCTCTGGTTCGTCACTTCGACCTCTGTGTCACAGCCATCAAGCATACTGAAGGTGGAGGAGCCGCTGCTCGCAGCATTACCGGTGATCTGCCTAAAGGCATGGGCGTTATGGATCGTGGTAGCAGCAGTGATGATGATAGTGCTCCACCCGAACCAATCACCGACAAGGAGCGGGAGGACATGCTCGACGTGCTCTCGAAAGACGCTGCTGAAGTCGAGGATGTGGTAATCGAGATCCGGGATCGTCTCGCGGAAATGGAATCACAATTCGACCCCGTCTCTTCGCATGTCAACTATCTCTCCGGCGTCCACGAAGATGCCATCGCCGCATTTCGGCTCCTTGAGGAAATTAGCACACGACTGCCAGTCTATGTGTCGAGCAGCCGGGAGTACCTCGTGCGCTGGGAGGATGAAAAACTTAGGATCGAGTCACGGATGGAGGATCTCGATGGATTGCGGGAGTTTTATGAGGGATTCTTAAAAGCATACGATGGGCTGATCATCGAAGTAGGGCGTAGACGTGGCGTGCAGGTTAGGATGGAAGCTATTATCCAGGAAGCGATGGTCAAGGTGGAGCAGCTACACGATGGTATGTTTGTTGTCTATTCCTAACTGAAGATGAGTCCTGGCTAACGAAGCTATCTGCAACTATAGAAGACGCCACAGAAAGAGAGGCATTTCGCCTTGACCAAGGCGACTTCCTGCCTTCAGACATCTGGCCTGGCCTCTCAAACCCCCCACCACGTTATGAAGTTGTGCCCATTAACAAGGATGTCAGTGGCGCCCCTGAGCTTCCTAAAAAACTGATAGAGCAGGCACTACGGCGCGCAGGAGACTTGAGCGGTAAGATCTAAGGTTAGGCCGGCTTTTTCCTTTATTGTAGGTATTCCATGGGAACTTTCAGTTTGGGTTTAGAAGCATTTTTATGTGTTGGGTGTGAGCTAGGTTGTGGTAACGCATCATTTGGAATAGGGGAAGCTCGTCAGGGCTCTCTTTAGTGGCTGCATTAGGCGCATTCCCATTATCGGGAATAAGCTTCTTCAAGACCTCACATTTGGCTCGCCGTTGGTATCAGGGAGGCTTCCCCTCTATCCTTCCTGTCATAGGAGTTCGTGTCTTCCTCACGGAGATAGGAGGAAACCTTCCCTGAGCCCCCTGGCTGCGTGAGGCCAGGCTTTGTCATCATCCGAGCGAGACTTAGAAGGGTATTGGGTGCATTACATGTGAAGTGGTAGGGGATTTTGGGTACGGCATGTAATTGCGTACCTTGTATCAAAGATAACATTTAGGGGTGAGATACGCTCTTGGCGACGGCCTCTAGGCGTATTTCTATCTAGAGTAGCGATTGTAGAATGTGAGACGGCTCTCAGGACCTTTTTTGCCTTGCTGATGTGCTAATGAGCTTCTTCTTGACGTGTTTCGGCATCTTTGTTTTGCGTGCCTCACGCTTTTCTCCCTTGACTTTCAGTTTGTGCTCCTAGTTAGGATTATTAGCCAATATCTTGCAGGGCCTACACTTGTCCTTAGGTGCCTGGATACCTTCTTTGCATCCTTGTCCTCGAATCGCTTCCCTCGGGGGGTTTTCCTGTCAAAGAGGCCATTTTCGTCTCCACCGCTTCCGCCATCCGCTGAAGAGTTTGGATCATCACCATTACCATCCACGTCATCGCCATTACCAGGAAGCTCGACTCCGCTATTTTCTTGTTCTCCCGCATTGACGACTTTCTCTGCTAGTAGACCTCGATAAACTAGATCTTGCCCCTCACCTTTCCCTATCTTATCGGCGTCTCGCTCAATATCGTAAACCTGCTCCAAAGTCTGCGGGATATACTGCTGGCGAAACACAGCACTGTCAACTTCACGCCCGTTCTCGCCATCTTCGTCCTCCGCACCCCTGGTTTCGTAGAGTTTCTCTAGGGTCCTACTCATGGCTGATGTCTCTAGTCCCCCCCCCGCCGTTGTGATAAATCCGAAGACCACTTGTTCAGACAGTATGTCAACGCCCTTCCGCTGGAAGAAGTCACCCACGTTTTTGATATCCATGCGGAGGAACTCGAGACTTCTAGGGTGGTCATGCTCGACGCTCTGGCTAACATCGATGATCCACAGTTTCCGCTCGTGGTAGAGAACGTTGTACTCGCTCAGATCCGCATGAACGAGCTTGCATATTTGATACATGGTTCTCATATAACAAAGCAATTGTATGTAGAGCTCTCGCCACCTCTCAGAGATATCGCCGTCGAGTGTCACATCGCGTAGACGGGGGGCAGGCCAGCCTTTCTTGTCGCCGAGAAAGCCCATAACCAAGACGTGAAGTCGGAGGTGTACGGGCTCTGGACAAGGAATACCCGCACCATGAATTCGCTTTAGGTTCCTCATTTCCTTTTCCGCCCAGACTTTCACCATCGCGCGGTTTGAAGACTTGTTGTAGCCGTTACGGAAACGGTGCTCCCCTGTGACATATTTGTCGCGGTCCTTGAAGACTAGGATGGAGGTTTTGTAGACTTTTATAGCTCGTTGGAGGGGGGCGGAAGATGGATCTTCAGGCACGTACAGGGCGTGATAAACATTGGCTTCCTTTCCAGTAGAAAGACATCCATTGACTTCAGAAACGACATTGCGGTTGATCATCTGTAACAGAATCATCCGGGTTCTGGGGTCGAGAACCTGCTCAGATGTTGCCCTGTCCGACTTATCCGCAGACTTCTCACGGACCGCACCCCAGCGGTCGTCAAGCTTGATCTTCCCAGCATGTTTTGCTAAGCTGGAGATCTGGTCGTCAACGGAGGAGCTAACATTGGCTGTTGGCTTTTGGGGGTTGGTCTTTGGAAATGATGATTTGGGGGCGTTTGGATTGGCGGCAGTCTCTTGTATACGTCGTTGCCGGTTGTAGGACTTAGTAAAGTCACCACCTGACTCAGTCCAGTCTATGTGGTCGATTGCATTGTCGGCGAAAATGTCATTGTAGTCATCGTCGCCGTCGTCGTTGTCGTCGTCGTCGGCAGCGGCGGTAGCGGTTTCTTCGAGATTTTGTTGTGCGTCTCCAAATTGGCCGGCGTCTTGAGAGACTGCTGCGCCGCCTCTATTGGGGTCATACGCAAAAACTGGAGTCTGGCCCGCAGCGTAATCCCGCAAGGCCCGAGTCTCCGTCATATTATATGTTTTCGGCCTACAGGACGAGTGAGTTACTGTGTGCGTGAACCGACAACAACTTGTCTTGTGTGTATGTCAAGTACAAGCACTGCGGGGAAATATACTATACTCTATACGTATACAGAGGCTCGCACCAAAAGTAATAGGACTACACTATAGGCTTCGCTTAGGCCCTATCCCACTAGAATTCAGTCAAGACTAGGCATTTAGTGTTGAGCGTTAGGCAGGGTGTTGGGCGGGTGCCGCTTAACTACACGTATTTTCAGTTAAGAGTTCGATTACATGCTACTCTGTGCTACGGTTGGATGACGGAACTTGCCGTAGGGCCTTGTACGAGCCCTATTCTAACTTCTCAGATCAACTAGTGATGGCGGGGCCAAGAAACGCGTCTTCACCTTCGCATCGCGTACAGAGTGCGTGCTCTTGGGATATCTGTATCAGCCATCCGGGCCTTGTGTCCCACAGACAACAGTCGAATCTCTACATCCAGCTTCAGGCTGCCAGCGCCCTGATCCAACGCGTCTCGGGCGCGTCCTGAATGCCGCCGGGAGAACTGATTTGACCCGCAACGATGTTTATAAAACAAATCATTATTCAGGGTTTCAAGAGGTGTGAATTCCCACAAGTGATACAGTCCCATAGCTCGTAGGATCAAGATGTATATCTAACCCTACTGCGAAACACAGCTACAAGGAGCAAACTGTTATTGAGCCCTTTTCACCCAAGCATAACGTGATCGTCGGGCGCAACGGTTCAGGGAAGAGCAACTTCTTCGCTGCTATCCGATTCGTTCTCAGCGATGCTTACACTCAGATGGGTCGCGAGGAGCGCCAGGCTCTATTACACGTATGATCAGTGGGGTTAATACTCGTTAATGAACTTTGCTAACGGTTTCATAGGAAGGGTCCGGCTCAGCGGTCATGTCTGCATATGTCGAGATTATCTTTGATAATAGCGACGAACGGTTTCCGACTGGCAGGGACGAGCTGATCCTCAGGCGGACGATAGGGCTTAAGAAGGATGAATACTCTCTTGACAGGAAAAACGCGACGAAAGCGGATGTTATGAACCTTCTGGAGTCTGCGGGTTTCTCCCGATCAAACCCATACTATATCGTGCCACAAGGCCGAGTCACAACCCTGACGAATATGAAGGATGCCGAGCGACTAAATCTGCTGAAGGAAGTAGCTGGTACGCAGGTCTACGAAGCACGAAGAACGGAAAGTCTAAAGATCATGACTGAAACCAATAATAAACGCGCAAAAATCGATGAGCTACTTGATTATATTAAGGAACGACTTGGGGAGCTCGAAGAGGAGAAAGAAGAGCTCAGGAGTTACCAAGAAAAGGATAGGGAACGAAGGTGTTTGGAGTACACAATCTATCATCGTGAACAAGTCGAGATCGCAAACGCGCTTGACAGCATTGATGAACAGAGACAGACTGGTGTAGACGAAACGGATGATAGTAGAGAGATGTTCGTCCAGCGAGAAAAGGAGATTGTTGAAACAGATGCCGAAATCGTTAAGATAAAGCAACAAATCGAGTTTCTAAAGGTGGACAAAAAGCAGCTGGAGGATGAGAGAAGGGATAACGCCAAAGCTCGTGCAAAAGTGGAGCTGGATGTGAAGCGCCTTACTGATGGACAATCCCACGCGCAACAGGCCCGCACGCGCTATGAAAAGGAGCTCAAAGAAGTTCAGGGTGCTATTCGCCAGCGAGAGACAGAGCTTAGTGTACTCCTGCCAGACTACAACTCTATAAAGGAACGAGAGCTTGCCGTCAAGGCGCAGCTGGAAGACGCAGAGTCTCTACGACAAAGACTATACGCCAAACAAGGACGCAACGCGCAATTCAAAAGCAAGAAGGAGAGAGACGATTGGCTGAAGAAGGAAGTTGCTGAAGTCAATGTTGCACTAGCTAAGAGAAAAGCAATTCGGATGGACCTTTCGGAGGAGGTGATCCATCTCCAGAAAGAAATCCAAGGAACCGAGACAGAGGTATCCGAGCTCCGGGAGAGATTTGATGGCAGGGGTGATACTATGCAGTCGCTTTCAGAGGAAGTTCAGGCTGCGAAAGAAGAACGAGATCGGCATATTGATGAACGAAAGTAAGGCATTCCGAGGCCATAACCACATAGAGCTTCTAACATATGTTTTAGGGAGCTCTGGAGAGAAGAGGCGAAGCTAGACTCAGTCGTTGAAAATGCCCGTCAGGAGCTGGATCGAGCGGATCGGTCATTATCATCAACGATGGACCAGAATACCAGTCGTGGGATTGCGGCGGTTAGGCGGATAAAGAATCAACACCGCCTTGAGGGCGTCTACGGGACCTTAGCAGAGCTGATGGATGTCCCCGAAAAGTTCCGAACGGCTGTCGAGGTCACTGCTGGAAATAGTCTGTTCCATTATGTTGTTGATAATGACGAGACAGCCACTAAGGTCCTTGAAATCTTGCAAAGAGACAAGCTAGGGCGCGTAACATTCATGCCCCTTAATCGCTTGAAACCGCGGCCCGCCAATGTTCCAAAAGCAGGAGATGCTCTCCCCATGATGGAAAAAATCCAGTTTGATGATATATACCGAAAAGCATTCGAGCAGGTGTTCGGGAAGACGATAATCTGTCCGAATCTCGCTGTCGCCGCACAATACGCTAGAAGCCACGGGGTCACCGCAATCACGCCAGAAGGTGATCGATCAGACAAGAAAGGGGCATTGACAGGCGGGTTCCATGATCCTCGTCAGTCGAGAATCCAGGCCGTAAAGACTGTAGCTAAATGGCGAGACGAGTATGAGATGCACAAGCAACGGCAAACCAACATCAAACGCGGGGTTGAGCGAAAAGACCAGGAGATCACCCGTGCTGTTGGCGAACTACAGAAAGTTGAGCAGAGGAGGCAACAGCTTGATGCCAGTTACGGTCCGTTACGGCTCGAGCTGAGGAGTAAGGTCGCGCATTTGGGAAAATTGAAGGATAACCTCGGCGCAAAGAGCAACTCGAGAGAAAGCGTAGAGTCGAGCGAAAAGGCCCTGGGAGAACAGCTCAGCTCCTACGAAGCTGAGTTGAAATCAGAATTCAAAAAGGCATTGACTCGTGATGAGGAACAGCAATTAGAACGCCTCGGGTCTTCTGTCCAAGATTTACGAAAGCAATACTCGGAGTTGAGCACAAGCAGGACCGAACTTGAAGCGCGGAAATCAGTTCTTGAGGTAGAATTGCGCGAGAATCTTCATCAACGCCTCGACCAACTCAAGGCTCAGGAGATCGAGAGTGTCGAAAGTGGCGGAACGTCAAACCTCAAGGATAGTCAACGAGAATTGAAGAGGGTGAATGCCGCCCTTGGAGTGGTAGAGAGAAAGCTCCTAGAGACGGAGGAGGCAATTGACCGAGCCACTGGACAGCTTGCCGAATTAGAACAAAGCAAGTCTGACAAGAAGAAGCAGCAGGAGGAGATTTCTAGGTCAATCGAACGACACCAGAAAAAAATGGAGCGGAGTATGGCGAAAAAAGCGCTCCTCTCGGAGAAAGCCGCGGAGTGTAGCCGCAACATTAGAGACTTAGGAGTACTGCCAGAAGAGGCATTCGAAAAATACCAGAACACTAACTCAAACGTGGTATGTACCGTTGTGAACGCTACCGTACACCTGATGTTCTAACTCCCTCTAGATCGTTAAGAAACTCCATAAGGTGAATGAGAGCCTGAAAAAGTATAGTCATGTTAATAAAAAGGCTTTTGAGCAATACAACAACTTCACCAAACAACGAGACACACTTACCAAGCGCCGCGAGGAGCTGGAGTCATCTCAAAAGTCCATTGAGGAGCTCATCGAGGTCCTCGATCAGCGCAAAGATGAGGCCATTGAGCGAACATTCAAGCAAGTCTCGAAAGAATTCGCTACGATATTTGAGAAGCTTGTTCCAGCCGGTAGAGGAAGATTGATTATCCAGAGAAAGGCTGACCGAAACCACGAAGTCATTGACGAGGACTCTGAGGATGAAAGACGGGAATCTGTAGAGAATTACACAGGTGTCGGCATTAGTGTCTCCTTCAATAGTAAGCATGACGAGCAACAGCGGATCCAGCAACTTAGCGGTGGTCAGAAGAGTAAGTTCTTAGTTGTTTGTTCCGTAGTCCTGTTTATTGCGAGAAAATAACGATAACGCCGCAGGTCTTTGCGCCCTCGCGCTCGTGTTCTCTATCCAACAATGCGACCCAGCTCCTTTCTATTTGTTTGACGAAATTGATGCCAATCTCGACACCCAGTACCGCACAGCAGTGGCCAATATGCTCAAATCTATTTCTGAGAATTCCGAGAACGGCCAGTTCATCTGTACAACGTTCAGGCCGGAGATGGTCATGGTGGCGGACAAGTGCTATGGAGTGGCGTACTCAAACAAAACCAGCAGTATTGATGTCGTTAGAAGAGAAGAGGCACTCAACTTTGTAGATGGGCAAAAGCAGTAGATGTGTCTACTGTACCCTAGTTTCTAAGACTCCTTCCCTCTTTCCTCATACCATCTGTTACTATCGTTGAGTTCATTTAAACCCGGGTGTTTGTGGGATGTGGTCGGGTTTGCTTGTCTAGGGGCTAAAAAGGAATGTAATATAGCACATGTATTAAGAATATCTCTTTACACCCATTCTCAAATGAGAGAGTATTTGAAGGATAGCCTTGATCGGAAGTCTATCTATAATTATGAATGCGCTAACAAAGAATGTCGAGAGAGCTAAGATATAGGACTATTCTGTCATAGCCTTAGGGGCCGAATGAATGCGACGGCTTGGGGTAGCATTCCGACGCGACTACATAGGTTTTTCAGCCCTAGATGCACAGCCGTAGACAGAACGGAAAGCTGAGGCCTGGAGTCTGAGCCGTTTCTGCAAGGTCTTAAACATAGGTATTCTATAGAAGAATCAGAACCCCCATTGCTCCTGCTAAAGCAAGAAGAATACTCTACGCTGGGAGGCTGCCCAGCATCTTAGATAGGGCCTTCTTCGCCGTGGGCATTTTTGCCGATTTGAGGGGGTTTGTGACCGCCTCTGCTAATCGATAGCCAATCGATCCCGCCAAGAGCTGAGTCGACTTCGCCACGATGAGTGACCAGCCTTGATAACTTTCCATCTGCCTTCACCCGAATGCTCTTCCAGGACTGCGCGCAAGCATGGCGGGAGTGGATTTGGAGAAGGAATTGACATGTTCGGTAAGTTTGCGCTCATGGGAAAAGACCAGAGGTGCTAGACGGCCGTCCCAGCACTAGGGAGCCTCCGGGCTCGACCAGCTCGCAGCTCGACAAGGCTTCCTAATCTTTCTACAGATTCTCTCTTGGGAGGGCTTCTATATTCTCTAGGCTTTAGGCCCTAGCTCTTGTGCTAACATTTCCCAGATATGCACAGAAATACTCTACCAACCTCTGACTCTTCTCGACTGTCTGCATACCTTTTGCGGCTTCTGTCTGAAGCAGTGGTTTCAACAACAGGCAGCAAAGCCTTCAGGCCTTCACCCGTTTACCTGCCCATCATGCAGAGCTCCCGTACGAGAGACGAGGCCGAATGCAACGGTAACGACTCTCCTCGATATGTATATGCAGGCGAACCCTACCCGCGGGAAGGCGGAGGCTGAGAAGGAGGATATCGAGAAAATCTACAGGCCTGGAGATCTTGTGCTCCCCCGGGTCCCTACGGAAAAGCCTAATGAAGGAGAGGAAGAGGATCAAAGGATTATGGAGGAAGTGAGGGCACTGAGCCTTCGGGAGGTGGGCGTGGGTGAACCCACCAACGGACCTAACTATGCAGCAAGGGAGAGGAATAGAACTGGGCATGGGCGGGACGGAAACTCAGATAGACGAAACAGAGAAGAAAGAGGGCCTAGGAGAGGACATCGGCGAGACGGATCAGGTTCTATAGCAGTGCCTACTGTGCCAGGAGGCAACTCTGGTCACTCTCGATCAGGGCCAGGAGTACGCCAAGTGGAACATCAGTCGAGCTTGCGAGATCTCCTAAGTGCCCATGAGCTCGACTCGGGAGAGCTACAGGAGATAATGCGGCAGATCATGGAGGGCGGTTTCCTCGATGGAATCGACCTCGATCACATCGGCATAGCACAGGAAGATGAGATTAGCGAGAGGATTGCAGAGGCATATCGCCAACGGCAACGGCAGCGAGAGCAAATACGTCTGAATCTTCCAAGCGCACAGCAGAGTGGGTCAAGAACCCACGTCCGATCACGCAGTGCCGCTTTGCAATCCGGTGACGAGTCCTCGCGACCTTCGCCCCGTGCACATTTGGATGTTACCCCAAATAGCGACGGCCGGCGGCGAAGAGCTTCAGCTAATAGCCGGTCGGGTACTTCACCCCATCCTCGGTCATCTCCCGGTCCAAGATCGTCGGCCGATTTACCACGGCCAGCGGGGCGTTCAGCTTCGGATCTCTCCGATCACCCCCAGTCTGAGACGCCGCCCGCGGGTTCTGTCACCTCCAGCCGCCAAAGAAGAAGTTCAACTGATCCAGATCGACGCCGCCGGATGGAACACGCCCGGCGTGACATCTCAGGTGAAAGCCGAGACCTAAGAGCTCGGCCTGGAAGCTCTGATTCCCCTAGAGCAAATCCAGCGCCAGATGCCTCGACTCTCATGGACGGTAGCCAGCGCCCTTCTCGAGCCAGGACCCAGCAACCCCCACACCAGGCTTTGCATGTCCAAGATTCCCAGGGAGGTCGGACTGGACCAAGGCACACGGTCGATTCCAGCAACGTAGCATATTCCATGCTCTCTCAGCCCCAAACTTCTCTATCCCCGCGCCCCATTCTACGTAATGAGCCATCGATAAGCTGCGACCGTTGCGGCAAAGCTGGTATTGAATATTCGCTCCACTACAACTGCAGCAAGTGCAATGGGGGAAACTATAACATCTGTCTAAGCTGCTTCCGTCTTGGCAAGGGTTGCCTCTACTGGTACGGATTTGGGCATGCGGCACAGTCGAAATATCTGCGTGTCGCCCTTGCGGAGGGTGATCATCCCCAGCCACATAAATTGACTGGCCAGCGATACCTACCGCCAAGACGCGATCCACTCTCACAACCACAGGAGGGCACTGAGGTACCATTACCAACTACTGAGGATTTCTCAAAACGACTGCAGAAAGGAGTCTTTTGCGACATCTGTTTTTCTCTAGCTAACGAATGCTATTGGAAATGCGATTTGTGTAACGAGGGCGAGTGGGGATTTTGCAATTCTTGCGTTAACAGGGGTCGCTGCTGCACCCACCCCATCTTATATACACAGTACAACCCCACCGCTCGCAATGAACCACTTCAAGAGCAACTAGCTACGCCAGTAGCTGGAAAGGACACACCTCCTTCGATACTGTCCCAAGATGCTCTGACCATGTCTGAAGATGGCTTGCTTGTGCCTCCCATGTTCACAACCAGATGCAACCTTTGCAAGCTCTCCATCCAACCTTCTCATACACGCTTCCACTGCCCCAAATGCAGGGATGGTAATTACGATATCTGTACCAAGTGCTACCTTCACCTCTCAGCTAGCGGCCGTATCAGCCAAGAAAACGGACAAAATGGCTGGAGGAGGTGTCCGCGCGGTCACCGAATGATTATTGTTGGCTTTGAGGATCGCGGTGGTGAGCAGAGGCGCATCGTAGTCAATGATCTTGTTGGCGGAGTCGCGCTCGATGAAGGTAATGTCAGCGGATCAGCAGAGGGCAGCAGTGCTACAGACTCAGACCGAGTCTACACCTGGAAAGAGCCCGACGGGCGTGTGGGATCTCGAACTATCACAAAGCGCATAACAGCAGGCACCCTCAGCAGTGCAGCACCTATTACCACGCAGTTCCCCCCCAGTGGTGGAGTAGGCATGCGTATGTTCGCAGCTTGGAGCTACTTTCCTGTGGACTCTGATGAGCACGATCTTCTGTTTCCGCGAGGCGCTGAAATAAGGGAAGCCGAGAACATGAACGAGGATTGGTTCTGGGGCTGTTATGCGGGCTCCAAAGGCATGTTTCCGGCGCAGCACGTCAAATTGTTATAGTTGTATTGCGATAAGGATACTTTTTAGGGCTGTAGATGCCATGATTATCTAAGTATAGTATTTAATCTCCAAAACCACATACCTGGTACTTCAATACGTGGATACCAGAGACACACATGGACACGCTTGTATGTTATAGGATAGTATCAACTTCCCCCGCTCTCTACAAATACTCCAGATGGTCGACATCCCGACTCCACGCACAAGCGAATTCCAGCGACGAATGACGTCACCACCCATCGCATCGGCGACGACAAGCCTGAGTCGAGTCCAGTTGAGTCCGGTCGAGCTGCAACACAACGATGGCGAGTATCTACAACGCTCAGCTGGTATGCAAACCCTCCCTCCCAACCTCGACATAATGTCAAAATGCTCACCAATCGCAGGACGCCTTCTCTATTTACCACCAACTCCAGGAGGAATTTCAAGATACACCCCCCTCCTCCTCCACCGGTCCCGCACTCCCAGCCCTCGGCCATGCACTCGCGGGCTCTATCGGCACTGCCATCTCCAACACCGCCGTCTTTCCCCTCGACCTCATTATCACCCGCCTACAAGTCCAGCGACTCGTAGGTCAGAGACCAGAATCACCCGCCTCAGATTCAGTTGAATACCGCAATATCGTCAATGCAGCACACAAAATCTACACCCAGGAAGGCGGAATAGGTGCATTTTACACAGGGGTAATGCAGGATACTATAAAGAGCATGGCAGATTCCTTTCTTTTCTTCCTAGCATACAATTTCCTTCGTCGACGGCGACTCCGGGGTCATACAATAGCCAATGGGCGGCCGGCTAAGGTGCTACCGATACTGGATGAACTCGGCGTGGGGATAGTGGCCGGTGCATTCTCAAAATTCCTCACAACGCCAATATCGAATATTGTCACCAGGAAACAAATCACTAGCATGCTCGCCTCGCGAGCTCGCCGCAAGACATCACCGGAACCAGCCGCAATAACAGTAGCCTCTATCGCGCACGGCATCTACACCACTAGAGGCCTCCAAGGCTTCTGGTCCGGTTACTCTGCAACCCTCATCCTAACACTCAACCCCTCCCTCACCTTCCTCTTCTACAACACCCTAAAGCGCGCACTACTACGACATCCCACACCGGGGGCCCGTGCCACCTTCCTTCTCGCCGCCATCAGCAAAGCTCTCGCATCCATAATCACTTATCCCTTTTCCCTGGCCAAAACTCGTAGCCAAGCCACCGGAAACCACCACCCTAACTCCCTCCCCCAACCAAAAACCGTCTTCGGTAGTCTCTGGGCCACCTCCCAGACTCAAGGCCTCAGCGCACTCTACGAAGGCGTATACGGCGAAGTCACAAAGGGCTTCCTCAGCAACGGCACCACAATGATGCTGAAACAGATAATCCACCGCTTCATCGTGCAGGCTTACTATATTACCCTAAAACTCTCGCAGCAATACACAGCATCTAAGGTAGTCGAGCGGGCTGGCGGCGTTGTGAAAAGTGCTGCGTGGCAGGCAAGGGAACGGCTCGAGAGGATGAGTGAGGGGGCGAGAGATGCGCTGATAGATCTTGGTGACGAGGTTGAGGAGGTGGCATATGCGATGGGTGAGGATGCAAACGACGTTCTCTGGGGGATGACGGATGGGGCGGGGGACTTAAAGAGAGAAGTCGTCGAAATTTTGGGTAGAAGGAAAGGGGGGAAGACGGAGGGGAAGAAGTGATGTGAGTCCTTAGCAAAAGAGTTTCTTTTCCCTTGGGCCTTGCTCTTGGGCTGAGCGATGCATGTATACCTAACAACTTTTCCCTTTCTGCTCTCACCCCTTTTTTTACTAGCAAATATAGGGCTACGGAATAGTGAGGAGGGTGAGATATCCACACCGGGACGAACAAGTATACGTTGTATGTACGTGAATATATATATGTACACACACACCCCATCACCTCATCTCACTTGTTACCCAAGCCAATAAAGATGGATCAAACCTCCCGCTAGACTCGACAACGATGCTGGCCTTTGCTCCACCAAACTGAGTCCAGTCCAGTCATGACTCAAGGCTCATTCAAATACACTATAGCCGTAAGCAGTTAGTCGTATACCTTTATCGCAATTTCCTAAATTGGGAATTATAGGTGGAGTCGAAAAATATTGTCTGGGGCTTACTTATCAGTCTGATATCCCCAATGCGGTATAAAAAAGGTTAAAGCGGCGCCAGCCACTCATCGAAAAGTTCTTTCCCACAATATGAATTTGATACAGCGCCAACTCATTAGGCTATTACAACCCAATAAAGTTCTTTCGCTACCCTGTGGACATGGTACAAACAAGAAGGCAGAGTCAATTGGGCGATGGTGAGGGTGTTAAAAGAACCATCGATTCCGAGACGACAGAACATACATCTACATCATATAAGGGAACGACTAGAGGGACCGACGTGCCTAGGAAGCGAAGGAAAATCACGGCCGCGAAAGATTCTATTGGGTTATCGGAGGCTGTGGCAGAAATGGGGGATACAATAACAGTGCTTCCCGGCTTGCCCGTCCGTTCGAAAGACAGTGGAGAGGCCACTAACTCCCGCACCACTGTCCCAACCACCCATAAGGCACTAGAGCCTCAAGAGACGAAGGTTGAGTTGGGCGAACCCTCTAAGCCGACTCACACTCGATTTACGAGCGAAGAGCCAGAGCCACAGACGGTAATTGCCTCAGTCGTCCCTCCAGAGAACCCACCAAAGCCTGCGGTCCAAGATCCAGAGGACAGCGAGAGCGAGGATGATGCACCAGAAGCAATTACACTACTGTCCGGCCAAGATCAGGCAAAATCAAGAGAGGAAGGGGCCGCAAAGGCACTAAAGAGGTTTCCCTCCCTTCTATAAACCATGGAAACTCAATCAGTACTTAGTGCTAACACACTTGGCTTGCAATAGACAATCGGCAGATGCTAGGAAGAAGCGTAAAGAGCGAGACGCAAAGTTGAAGGAACAGGCAGCTTCTAAACGTAACAAGAAGCGTAAGCTCTGCGACCTAGAGGAGGATGAGACAACACCTACGGCCCCAGTCCACGCGACATCCACGGCACCTCAATACCACCTCTCAAAGTCAAACCTTCCAGCCCTTCTACCCGAAGAGATTCTACTAGCAGAACCCACTACGAGACCACCAACACCACCACCCCGGCAAAAAGGCCAGAAAAGCCACCAGCCCCTAAGAAAACACAAAATCTTTACCGAAAAGCCACCCAAGGACGTGAAGCGTGGTCCGATCACTATTCGCGTGTTGGAACCAGCGAACAAAGTCCTCGCACCCAAAGTCGTGAGAGCAAGCAGTTCTATAAAACAGAGCTGGCTCGCCGGAAGACCTGGAAGGAATGGGCATCCAAGCGTCGAGCGGCGGAAGATCGGCCGCGGGTTTTTAAGGAGGTAGACAAGATATTCCCGGACTCGCAGCAAAAAGCCAATTGAGCAATCCAATTCAACTCACCCTTCCCTCCCTCCTTCCTTCCCCATCTACACAGTAGCCAGAAAAAAAAATTCAAATAAATTATCAAACTTAGCCCAAGAAAGAAAAGGAACCCCCCCTCCCCCGACCCAAACCGTTAACCTCCGCGCACCACTAAACCCCCCCCCCCCCTCTTCCAGATTCCCCTTTCCTCCATACATCACACTATATATATACGTACACAAAACCACACACAACCCCCCGATCTCAAAAAATATACCAAAATAAACAAAATAAATAAATTAATAAATCAATTCAAAAAAAATGAATATATATATATATATATACACACATTTTCCGAATATTTTTTTTTTCTACGAGAAAAAGCTTGGGGGTGGGGGGGTTTTTTTTTCTTTCTTCTTTCTATCAGAAATTTTCTTTCTATACATCTTATCCCGACTTGAACTGATACTGTATAATGTCACTGCGGTCAGGATAGAACAGGCGGGGGGGGTTTTGTCTTTTTGTTTTTTTTTTTTTTTAAAAAAAAAAAAACCCTCTCTCCAACACTCCGCACCATTTGTTATATTGTTTTCGTGGCAATCTTTTAGGTTTTTTTTTCATCCGCAAAAAAATAAAATATAAAATAATACAAGAGAAAAGAAAGAAAAAAAAAAGAATTTCTTTTTTCTTTATTTTACACTCTCTAGTAGTAAGGGCCTGAAACATCTCTATTACAGATGTATGACGATAGTGAGCGGACGCAAAAAAAGAGATATAGCTGTGGGCCTTCGTGAACCTTCGTGAAGTATAGGAAAATCCGTGCCATATCTATTGAAGCCAAAGATGTCGTAGGAAAAACAAGAGAGGAGAGATTTCCCCTTTCATCCGAGCCGGTTCTTTCCATTGTGCAATCCTCAAACACTAAGGTTCCCAACCCCGTTCATCAAACTTGTAACACTACTGTATCCATGTCCATGGTAAATGCCATTTGTATCAATAGGAACTTTCGCAAAGATATCGCCAAGGCACCCCGCGCTCGCCGCCACAAATCCGAGATACGGCTTGCTCGGATGTAGGACCCTGCTCAGGTATTCCGGGTGAAACTGTACACCCACAAACCATGGGTGGTCCCTCAGCTCTAAGATTTCCATTCGCTCGCCCTTGTCATCTTTTCCAATGAACTCCAACCCACCTTCTGTCAGGCGGTCGATATATTGCGGGTTAACCTCGTAGCGATGGCGATGTCGCTCAAGAATTTCCTCCTTCTCGCCGTAGAGCCGCCGTAGTTTACTCCACTCGCTACCTGCCTGGAAGAGCGTGGGGCGCAGACCTAGTCTCATAGTACCGCCGAGTTTAGACTTGTCGATTTCTGGCATGAATACAACCACAGGATCTGAGCAATGCTCAGCGAACTCGCTTGATGACGCGTGCGGGATGTTGCATACATTTCTGGCGAACTCGATGACCGCAAGCTGCATTCCGAGGCAGATACCTAGGAATGGAGTCTTGTTCTGCCTGGCCCACTTTGCAGCCGCGATCATCCCTTCAGTGCCTCGGTGTCCAAACCCACCAGGAACTAGTATACCATTGGCAGTACAGACTTCATGCCAGGCTTTGTGGAATTCGGCGGGACTATCCTGAATGGACTGTTGTTCCAGGTGCGAAGCATCAACCCAGATGAGATTGAGCTTCCTACCGCATCGCATTGATGCATGCTCAAGGGATTTGATGACGCTGAGGTAAGAGTCGTGGAGATTCGTGTATTTGCCCACGAGGACAATCGAAACAGAGTCAAAAAGCCGGTCCTGTGAGACTGCAAGAGTTTTCCATTCTGCCCAAACTTCCATTCCCTTTCTCGACAGGCTGGGAGATATGGTGAGGGCATCTAGCTTAAGGATATTGCGGAGAAGGCCAATAAGGCCTTGGTTCTCTAGAAGTAATGGGACGTGGTACGTGGAGGATACATCATGCACAGCGACAACTTGGTCAGGCTCCACTTGGCAGAATTGCGCGATTTTGTCGGTCGTGGAACTGTGCAGGGGCTGGACACAGCGACATGCAATCTATACACGACACCCGACATCAGCAGGTTTTGGGGCGAATGGGTGAGCCACTGAGGTGATGATCTTACAAGGTCAGGGCTCAATCCTGCGCTGCGCACATCCCGGATGGCTTGTTGTGTGGGCTTGGTTTTTTGTTCGCCCCCCACGACGGGGATCAAGGACACATGTATCTGCAGGAAATTGTCTTTGCCAGCTCGTCGGCGCAGTTGCCGCATGGCTTCAATAAATGGCCCACTCTCAATGTCCCCCACCGTGCCCCCAAGCTCGATTATGCACGCATCGGGCACTTCATTGGTATCATCAACAGGTATCCGCGCTACCCGTTCAATCCAATCCTGGATGGCATCTGTCAGGTGAGGCACAACTTGGACAGTCCGACCGAGATAGTCACCGCGCCGCTCCCGCTCGATTACGTGTTGGTAGATCTTGCCCGTTGTGATATTGTTCTCCCGCGTCAACGTGATGTTGAGGTACCGTTCGTAATTCCCCAAATCGAGATCAACTTCCCCACCGTCATCAAGGACAAAAACTTCCCCATGCCTGAGTCACATCTCAGTTAATTGGGGTTGACAATCCAATGCAGGTAGGCCAGACATACTCCGTGGGAGCCATTGTGCCGGCGTCAACATTCATATACGGGTCAATCTTTATCGATGACACGTAGAAAGCCGGTCAGCATCTTTCTCGATGTTCCAGGCACAAGACGACGTGTCGGACCGGGAGACCTATCTTCAACCCGACTGTCTTGAGCAGCAGACCCGTGGAAGAAGCTACTGTCGCGTGAGTTTGCTGGCTTCACGAGCGCGTAAGTGGGCGTTTTGGCGGGGCACAACATACCGATAACACCCTTCCCGATGCCGCTGATGACACCTGCGAAACGGGAGTTTTAGTTTGACAGTCCCGCAGGTGTCGGGATGCTGCAGGCTCACCTCCGGATACTAGAACGTACTTCATGACGGGCTACTGGATGTGAAGGCCAAGTACGTGTTGCCGATCCTGGCTGATGCCAGGAGGAAAGAGAGAAGGGAAAAGAGACACTGGCGATTAATTGAAGGCATCGTTGACCGCGGCGGCGCGCTAACCGCATTAAGCTTAGCGTAGCATCCAGCCCTACGTACCTGTTGAGTGTACCTATGTACTCTGTAAAATGTGCTCCGTCGAAGTACCAGTTAGTACTTTGAGTGAAAACTTCTTCGCAACATCCACGTATTCCACTTACGCACTCGCAGGACACTCTTACGGGCACAGCACACGCCGCACTTACACGGCTTTCACTTTGCTCACCGCGCTGGCCAGGAATGGCCATGAGGAGGATGTCCCATGCCATGAGGCCGATGTTGAATGCTTGTGAAGATTTACAAATGCTTGGTACATCAGAAACAGTGTAACGCTCTCCGTAGTATCGTTGCCCTTTATCTTCAAATGCTTAACCAAATTGCGCCTACAAACCCGGCAAATGGCCACCCCCTCCCTTTCCCAAGGGCTATTAGATACCATGAGATTTTGCTGCATCGAGCTGGTGCCCTCACAAGGCGATTGGAAGTTCCCGAACCAGATCCATTATCTGGTTCCTCCGCTGTATTTGACCATTACGATCGTCTGCCTGTTCGATCCATCGTTCGTTCATTTCCGCCTTCGCTTTGGCCTGCTCCCATCGGCCTCCTCCTCGTCATCTCCGCTCAACTCTTCGAAAGTTCGGGTGAGATTCTTCTCACTAGCATTCGCTCTCTCATTGCCCTTTTTGACAGATATTGCACAGCCCTGACGCTTCAAAGCCTTGGTCAGTGGCGTGCTAGCCTTCATGCCCGGGAAATCCTTCGCATTGAAGACCGTAAAGACGTCGCTCATCACTGATGTGATGATGGACGAATGTCCACCAAACTGGGTCTTGTCTGGGTCTAGCCGCATGAGGACAAAGTTTAACTTGTACTTTCCTGGGGTTCGACATGACAGATCAGGAAAACAGAAAAAGGATCCCTCCTGATCCAGATCGTCTTTTCCAAAGAAAGGCGACGACACGAGTGTGCCCATGAGTCGTCGATTTGTACGTATTCTGTCTTGTGCAACTAGTGCCGTTTCATCGGTCTTTCCATCAGCACTCCACAGTGTGCAGTGCAAGACATTAAAGGGGTAGCGAAGTTCCAGTTGATCGGGAATTCCGGTTTTAGGGTCTTTTACTACCAGTTCAACGATGGGTGGAGGATCTATGACTCGTCGATCGCGCTCACCGAAACCGCAAGATCGAGCCGCCTCAGGCTGTTGCCGCACTCTAATTTCATACCTCCCATCACTAAATCGTTTATCAGCATATAGATAAAGTCTATGACATTTGGCATTAGAGTTCCTGACCTATTCCCCGGAGAACGCTCTGGAGGGCCTAAGGCAGAGGCACTTCTTGGCGATGGGATGATTTCGGCCGAGTGGGGAGAGGTCTGATAAGACCCGTCGGGTCCTTGTTTTGGGGTATACGTAGGTGACGGTATTGCTGATGAGGGATGCCTTCATCCAGTTATTAGCTAGTGACTAAACACAACCCTCCACAATCCATCTCTGCTAGCTCACCTTGCTCTTTCCGTCCGTGGCGGTGGCCTGGGCCCTGGGTTTGTGCGAGATTCAAATGTGGGAGCCGAGTATGGCGAGTATGTGGGATAGAGGCTAGGTGGGTTGATTTCGTTTGAAATGAGCCTCTCGATTGGGGCAACTGGTTGCTGCCATCTGTCCACGGGAACAAAACTGGTGAATGATTGGGGAGCCAGTGCACCGTTCCGGTAGTAGGAGTGGGCTGGCGCGGAACCTGTTATGGATATGCTGCGGGGTGGTGGAAGGAGTGGGGGGAACGGATACGGTGGATATGGTGGAGGGAGGCCATATGGCGGCGCTGGAGGTGGATGAGTTTCGGCCATTGTCGACGTTGGGTTCTGGAGATTATGTGGATATATCGGCGGAGGATGAGGAGGTCTCGAGGACATGAGTTACGTGCATTCGTGGCAAGCTGGCTGCCTTCCTATGCGCCCTCCCACGCAGCCCAGCGACGTTGGGGGATGCTGCGTAGGGAGCGGGAGAAAGAGAGAGAGGGGAGAGTGGAGGGGGTATAGACAAACAATAGGAAAGGTGTGTTTTTGCAGCCCAAGGGACTGACAGTCCACAAATCGGAGAGCACCCAGGTGGCCTAGTGAAGCCTAAGGAGATCCAGGCGTATCTGAGATCTAGGGTAGGAGAAAACTACAGCAGGCCACATCCGGGGGAGAGCAACGAGGACCCGCCAGAGCACAACCGGTTTCGTCAGCCAGTGCCTCTCTTCCACCCAATCGACACAGCTGTGCCGCTGCACGTCAGCGGATAGAGTCTCTCTTCCAGAGCGATGGAAGCACTGGCTTGCCCGCGGAGGACTAAATGCCCATGGTAGGCACAATAACGTGCAGCACAAAGCGCCAAAACAATGTACCGAAAAAGTAAGCGAGGCGAACAACGGTTGATCGGCGGCGCAACCACAGGCCTGGCGTGATTCCCACCGTCGGTGCGTGTTGCGATGGATAAAAGCCCCGACGACAATTGGACGGACAGCGGTGAGGACAGGATTGAGGGAGGACGACGACGCAGCGGTCCTGAGTGGCTGAGTGCCGCGTGGGTTTGTGTGCAGAGCGGTCGAAACAGCAATCCCGTGCATGCAAAAAGGCCGTCGTGGGTGGTAAGGGTTCAGTGGCAGCAGCTGGTGGTGATTGGGGGGGATGGGGGTAGCAGTGGGTGCTGGTAGCGGTAGCAGTGGTATTGGTAGTGGTGAGAAGGTAGTGTGTTGTGGGGAGAGGGGGTCTTGTGATTGATACTAGTGCATCTGGTTCTCTCAGTCCAGAGACAGCCCTGCTGGCGGTCGTTCGTTTCGCAGCAGCAGCAGCAGCAGCAGCAGCAGCAGGCAGTGGCCGGCTGGCAGCGGGCGTGTTCAGCGTGTTCAATGTGTTCAGCGTGTCTGGCGGGATCTGCGCGAAGGCAGGCCAGAAGCTCCGGTATAAGAGAGGGCGTCTGAGAGTCACACATATAAACGCTGATATGATGAGGTAGTCCTAGCGGGCTGTTTGGCTGTAGCAGCCGTTGCAGCTTTTTGCGGGCCAGTTTTTTGGCGAGGTTCTAGAGTTCGGCCTCAACCCCGGCATTCATTCTGGGTGGCATTTGGTGGCGGCGCGCCATTCCCAGAACATCACTTGTGCGCCGACTTTTGCGTGTTCTACGAGCTGCACTAGACTCTAGTTGGACCCACGCAGGCCCCGTTGATCCTGTGTCGATTAGACGCGGACGAGCTCTCCACGCCCGGATCGGACGATCCCACTCACTGTGCATTGCGTCTTGCGTGCGTGTTTGCGTGTGTTGTGACGAGGACGAGCTGGGAGAAGGAGCGCTTGCGTTGTGCTCCCAGGATCCTGCTGTTGGGAACGACACGGTGTCGAGACTGCTAAACACACTTCGAGACAGGGCATGTGTACGGAGTCGGTGGGCGAATCTACTACCTACTCCGTCAGTGGGTGTACTGTGGGTGGGTCGCTTGCGCAGCGTTCACGAGGGCGGGATGGGGCAGCAAAAGGCAGGTCATCCCGATATGCTATGCCTGCTGGCTCTGCTATCCTGCGAGGGTTTGGCATACACGATGATATAATTAATGATGATCGACGCCAAGCCCGAGTCTATGAGATCCCCTGCCCGAGAGGACGAGAGACGTACAGCGCCAGAGTGTGGGAGAGGCTGGACTGGGAGGCAGGGTGGACAGAGAGTGGAGCACGGAGTGTGGAGCGTGGAGCGTGGATGGGCCGTACCACAGACGCAGTGTCCTGAGGCTGGTGGCTAACCTCCTGCTCTCCTGCCCAATGCCGTGTGGGTTTGCGATTGAGTCGAACCGCTTGATTTGATGGGGCACCCCTCTTGTTTCGGGGGTTCTCCGCCAGGCTTACGACTCCACAGCGAGTGTTCCCTGGGGGGGCTTCGCCCGGGGTCAGGAAGGAGGAGAGGGAGCGTCTGGGTCCATCCCAGAGGCCCAGGCAGCGCGCCCAGGGTCTTCCGCAAGGTGCAAGGTGCAAGGTGCCCAGCTCTCTCTCACTTGCAGGTGGGCGCGGAGTTGGGCGCTAGTTCGAAGCGATCTGAGAAACCGGGAACTCTCTGCGCCTTGACAAGCTGACAGCCTGTCAAAACTCATTCTGGTCGGACTGTCGGGTGATTGAGTGGCAAGCGAAAGGTGCGGGAACGTTTATCTTGTGCGACTGCTCGTTGCCAATGCCGAGCGTCAGCAAGCATGCCCTAGCATCAAGCCATCGACACGATCAGGGCACTCCTTGTTGGGTCGATCCCACGCTCACTCGGCGCTCCATCGAGCCATTGATCCTGCCCCCACTTCTGCCGGCGTATTACGTTTGTTCAATTTGGCTGCTTTCCGCCGCGCTGTGTGTGTTGTGCGCATTACTAAACACCCCAATCCTGGATCTGTTTCTTCCCAGGCGGCTCTGGGACCGACCACTGTCACGACCGTACCGCCACAAGGGATTTTGCCGTTCGAAAAACGGGGCCTCGCAGCCTAAAGTCTCGACACGCTGAAAAACAACAATCTCGGCGCTTGGAAGGCACTAGCATAGCGTCTGTAATGTGCGGGATATTTGCACGTAGTAATTGGAGAAGAGGGAGAATAGCCCCGTGTGTAAGCCCTTACATGCGCTAAAACGCGTATCTCCCCTTGCTTTAGCAAAGATCGCTCAGTCGCGGTGGCTTTGGCGTTGGGGTATTGGTGTTGTGCAGCGAACAAGAAGAATCACCCCTTACTGGGTGCCTATAGCCTAGAGCAGCGTACAGACGTACTGCTTCGGCGTTTCGCTCTCGTGGATAATCAATCGCGTCTGGAGGGTTGGTCGGTGTGTTGGCCCGTGCACGGCAGAAGGAAAGAGAGGGCGAGAGAGAGAGATAATGCTACCGTATTGCCCGACCCGGTCGATGATGCTTCGCGCATCCTTGCTCATCAAGGGAGGTTTCAACATGATCAGTCGATATGAAAATCAATATGATGGACGGCGTGAGCTGAAAAGGAGTGGGTCCCAGGCGCGCACATGCGTTGGAATGTAGGCTGCTCATCCCGCAAAAGTGCAGCTTAGCGTACGATATTGTACTGCTGTGGGGAATTGGCTTAGGGCAGTTACGGAGCAAGGCGACTTGGTATCGTATTGATTGCCTCGAACGCGCGACCGCCGATGAATATTTGCTCTGACCCCACACAATAAGCTTTATTAAGCACCAACTCGTCGACGCCTTCTCCCAGGAATTCATTCCGGGTTCAAGAGTGCATTGACAATCGCTGCATTGCCTCACTCAGCCAATAGCCACGGCGCACGCGCGCTGATAGTCATCACGCAAAACATCCACACAGGGCCAATCCCTGAGCTTGTCGCAATCCACGGCGTTTTTTTTTGTGATAGAGCTTAAATTGATTCGGGATTGCTCTCATTGTCTCATCGCCACAACTGGGTCGGTCACATACTTTCTGGTGGTACAACGCGTCCCGCGGCCAAGTCTCCGCAGTTGGCCCTACGGGTGGAGAGGCCTTTTCGTAAGACCAACACCGGGATTATGCATCACCTCCTCGCAGGAAGTCATCCCCGCTCGGTTCGTCGTCTGGCGCTCTTCCAGGGAGATCTGCCCAAGCACACATGTGACAGATCTCAAAGGCAAACTATGAGACCGACCAAACGCGGACGTCCTCCAGTCCTAATCGGGAGAGTCTACATATATGTATTTAATATATTGCATACATGCATGTATGTCATGCCGACTAGCCTGTACCGAAATCTTGGGCCAGCCATAGGGAGTGGTATGGGGGGGGCTGCCCGAGGGAGGGAGCATGGGAGTCTCCACAACCTCACTTCTCAGGTTGATCGTGGCATGCTTTTGCAGTTGCCTCCAGCTTACTTCATAGATATCCAGCAAGCTAGTTGGCTTTGGCTTTGGCTTTTCTCCATCGCCTGCTGGCAGGTGACGCCAACTAATCGCCTCACTCTGTGGATCGTAATTCCTAACCCCGGCAACCGCCGCGGCGTTGGTCGTTTCTCTTCAACCTTGGCTAGGTATAGTGTGTGCGTGTGGTGTGTGAGTATGTGTGGTGTGTGTGTGTGTGTGAGTGTGTGTGTGCGTGTGTGTGTACATTGCCCAATCGCTGAAGCTGTCTACACGACGAAGAGGATGTTGAGAAGTGCTGCTGCGCGTAGCTACCCCGAAAGAAGAGGTCCAAAAAGCAAATCGACCCAAAAGGAAAAAGAAAAAAACGATAATAATACCTAACAATACACCGGAAAGGACAAAAAAAATAAAATAAAAAACCCGCGCGCGTATGAAGTACGTGCGAGTACGTGCGAGTACGAGGTGATGCACCGAGGAACATGACACCGAACAAAATGTGAGATATGAGGAAAGAAGATGCTGCAATGTGGAGCTGGGCGAGGTTGGGGTAGAGGTATGGGTGTATGTACCTACACACGTTACCAGAGATGGTCAGAGCTCCGGGGGGGTGCGTACGGGAGACCCGACTTCGGGGAGCTGACTCCGACTTGACTCGACTCTCACTCTCACATGGTGGTTCGAGAGGGCAAACCAGTCTACCAGTGTATGTGCGCATGTACAGTGTACGGGGGGGATACGGGAGGGTATGTCTGTATGTCTCCAGGCCGCTGCACAGAGTAGTGTCTCTTCTCTCTCACGCATGCTCCGTTAGGCGCATCCGATTTCTACTGCAGGGAAGAAGCAAAAAAAAAAGAAAAAAGGACAAAAAAACAAACAAACTGGGGTCACAGAGATTGAGCACGGAGCATGAAATGCAGTAACCTAATTTTGTCGTTGTTGTTGTTGTTGTCGTTGTCATCGTCGTCGTTGTTTGTTGCTGTTGCTGCTGCTGTTGGTGGTGGTGGTGGTGGTGGGCAGAAGGAATGATGGGACTGACTACCGTTACTTGAGCTTACAACGATGGCTATTGTACGTATGTATGTATGGGTATTGTATAGGTATGTATGATATGGTGTATTTGTACACTGGATATAGCAGAGTCGGGGACCCACTCACAGTCTTCTCGGGTCTACAGTCTTTGACGTACAGTCTCGGGCACGGAGTCTTGCTTGCTTGGGCATACGCCTAGAGTCTTGGACAATGCAGTCGTGTCTTGAGCAAGACAGTCTTGTGTGTCTCTGATCAAAGCCTCCCCTCCCCCCGGGGATGCTGGACAGAAAGGGACGGGACGGCAGTGGCACGTGCCTCCGTCTAAACCTTCCAAGTCCCCCACGATTCCTCGCCATCTCTGCTGGGCCACTACTTCTGGCTGCTTTGCGGGACGAGGTGCGAATCAGAAAAACGAACTCATGGGTTAACTCTCCCCCAAACCCTATCGGGCAAGCCTCCAGCGATCCTCAACATCGTGCCTCAGTGCAGCCCCTGCAGACAAGCCCACCTCAACCACCCATCACAGCCTGCGGCCCGGCTGATTCGACGGGAGGGCAGCCTGCGTCCCAACACGGACAGAGGAGGAGGAAAAAGAAAACCACAGTCGAATCGGAAGGCAAGCCAGGCGCTAGACGAAAGGGACGGGCCGAGAGGAGGGCGACAGCCCGAAAGGAAAGGGTGGGGGAGTCGGCGGGTGAGAGTGCTATTATATCACACGTCGGGCCTGTTTTCGACGGACGGGGCCAAAAGCGCGGTCACATTGTCGCGATGCTGGGGAGGAATACGGGAGCAGCATCAGCGCAGGGGAGATGCGAGGCGGCAGCTTACGGGAACTATCGAAGCGAGTCCTCTCCAGTCTTTCCCGTCGTCGTCGTCTCATGGAGTTTTTCTTTTTTCTTCTTGTACACACCCGTAGTCTTCTGTCTCGCCCGTGGTACCAAATGCCAAAGACTCCACGGGCAGGACAGGCACCAACCAAGCATAAGAGATAAGGAAGCGTGCTAACCAACAGCGCCGCCGATAAGCACAGCAGATTACCAGGGCAGCGCCAACCGTCACGCAGGCCTCCCGCCGGCAGGAGCGCATGTGCTGGACCAGCGGCTGCGGCTGCTGGATGAGAGCTATGTGGATGAGGGGGGGTTGCTCCGAGGGAAGAGGGTTTTGGATGTGGGGTGTAACTGCGGGAGGGTGGTGGGAGAGGCTGGTGAGTTTACAACTCCCAACGTTTTTCGGCGTTTTGCAATCTGCTATTCTTTTTTTATTATTGTGGTGGGGAAGGAGGAGGGAAGGGGTTGTTTAGAACTATGGTTATGATATTTTGCATAGGAACGGGGTGGTGGGCGCCAGGTACCAGCACGTTAGATACGGATATCTTTTTCCTTCATTCCAAATCACCATAACTCTCCCATACTATTTTCTTCCTATTGTCTCCTTTTGACCCCTAGCGTACTAACACACCTACAGCCCTCCAGTTCTCCGCCTTGTCTGTCACTGGCATAGACAAAGATCCTGAGTTAATCCGGCAGGCGCAATCGCACATTTCCTTCCTCTACTCCCGTCTCGGACCCTCTCTGCCAAGGGGTAAGGACGCGGGCATGGGAGGTGCGGCAGCGAACTATTTCCCTATCTCCTCGATACTAGACCACGGGCATAGGCGGTGGCCTGAAGCTCCCAATACTCAGCAAGCCGATGAAGAAAATGAAGAAATAACATCCTCATCCCCACCGCCACCCTTCCCCCACAACGTCACCCTTCTCGCAGCTGACTTCTCCCTCCCCTTGCAAACGAGCGGCCCCGAGCCAAAATACGACATCATCCTCGCCCTCTCAGTCTTGAAGTGGATCCACATCACCTCTCACGATGCTGGCATAACCTCGTTCTTCCAACGCTGCCACCGCTCCCTTCCCCCTGGCGGTCGACTGGTCTTGGAGATCCAGCCATGGAGCTCATATGAGAAAGCCGTGAAGAAGATGGGTGGTGGGAAAGAAGAAGACATACTAGGGGTGCTGAAAGTGCGACCTGAGCAATTCGGGGACGTGTTAGGGGAGGTGGGGTTTTTGAGGGAGAAGGTACTAGAGGGGAGGGAGTTGCCGAGGAAGATTGAGGTTTGGAAAAGGACCTAGAGAGTAGAGTGTATCTGACTCCCACTCTTTTTTCGTAGGATTTAGCTTTTTTCTCTCTACACACGGCCTATTCTTCCAGCAAAGATACTCCCACTAGGCGAGGTTCTCGAATAGAAATAGAAACCGCAAACCAGGTCCCTCAAAAACAGCTATCGAGCAGAGTAATCATTGTGTTCCGCGACCATCAGCACTATTACTATTACTATTATTACCATAAATCAAAAATCAAACTATATACAACATAGATCATCACTTTGCGGCGCACCCCTACTCCGCGGCGTACTTTTCTAGACTACCCAACTTCTAATTCCTACAACTCCATCAAAAAATACTCAACTCGAGTCTACCAAGCTATAATCCAATGAACTATCTACATCTGCAACCTCTGTACAGGTTCTTACGTTGTGCCCAGGATTATGGCATACGCTACAGAGCCATGTGCCTGTTTTATGCCACTTTGATGACCTCTTTCTCATGTCTGCATCAGGTCCTTTCTACTCAACCTTTGCTTGAACATGATCTATTGTGTTACTGACTTTCTAAACCTAAGATTGTAGAACGCGAATCAGCGTTGACCAATATATCAAAGGAGAAACTCAAAAGGGGTTGCATGCTGATCATCGATATGTTTGCAAATTTAGAGATAGAGATGACCAGAACTGGATAGCTGTTAGACGTGCCACTACAGAGGTAATGACGAAAATAGGATCACCATGTAAGTTCCAGCGCTGACATCTTGATGACGCGTTTATCCTACTGATAAATAACCCCAGCCACTCGCCCGTCGGCTCCTGGCTCAGCCCAAGCAAGAGATAATCCGAGGGGCCCGGTGGGTTCACGGTTCCAGTCTCACAGCCCGTCTAGAGCCCCAAAACCCAATCCAAATCCGTTCCGGAATGCACGCTGGCAATTCCCCGAGCCCAGTGATTAAGAGCAGGTCTCCTATGAACCTCCACCGGCATTATTCAACGATCTGAGCGGTTTCGGAACCCCTGAAGGTTCCAATACTGAACAGTTCGGCAATCGGACACAGTACTCGCGCGGCCTCTATCCTAACCAACCTGCTCTCCATACCGACCCCCCCCTATCCTATTGGACCTCCTGAGGATGCCCCTACGCATTCATCAAACACGCCGGACCATCGAAGGATCTCGAAAAAATTAAAAGAAGGTGGTCTTGGAAGATTACACCGTATCGTTGGAACTCCAAAGAATCGGCGAATGTTCTTCGGGGGTTCCAAAGCCAGAAGGCGATTCTTTGGCAGCAACCCTTTTCAAGTCTGGGAGTAGGATCGATTATGACCTGACATTTCCCAATGATGCAGATGGTGTCGAAGGAGGGGGATATAAATGGACTTGCTTCTTCGAGTTTCCCAGTGTTGTAGAGATCAAATCGGATTACAACTCTCAGCATTACATGGGGTTTTTATTGCAGTGGTCAGACGTTGCAGAATTTGAGGATAAATCTAATTCTGTTCTTTCCATATCTCTTACTGGACTGAGGTGAGAAATCTACATCTGTCGTGAGGAAATACTTTAACATTGTCAAAATCTTTCGCTTTAGGCTCCAAGAATTACTACAGTACGATGCTGACGCTCCTGCGGAATCTCTCCTGCCACCCCCCAAACAGGAGATAAAGCCAGAACCCAACAACGAAGGAACCTCTGAGGGTGACGAAATCACAGTCAGCCAATTTTTCAACGCTATGATACAAGAACTAGACGAACCAGAAGACAAAGCGGTGGTCCGCAAGGTCTATGCCCAAGTCATACAGCGACAGACTCTCTCGAACGAGCCGATAACTGTTGCAGAGATCATTCGCATGATCACTGCACAAAAACAAGCTGAGCAGGCTGTAAGTAACTTTCGTGCTACTGTGGCGCTTCTAAAGTTACAGAATTATATAGAAGAGGAAGAGAGGAAGAAGGCAGAAGAGCAGCGGAGGATGAACGAAACGCGGCAAGCACTAGTTTTCCTTAGTCTGTTCAGCTAGGCTGCGTCCTCTTTTCTATGGATCTTCCTCGACGATCTTCTTTCGCGGTCATTCCTCACCCTGGTCTACATACCCCCGGATGCGGGGTCGCGAATGAGCGGTCCCCCACAAGTAGTTATTAGCCGCGAGAAGGACACTATGTCGATAGTTTTTTTCACTTATTCTTTTTGTCTAATTTCTATTTCCTCTTGGATAATTTCTGGGTTGCGTTGAGGAATTCTGTCTGCGCAACCATAGAGCAAGCGTTCAAAAGAAATTTTTTTTTTCTAGCAAATCCGCAATCCTATAGAATAATAACAGGCACTCCCAGAGCAGCAGCAGCCCGCCCTCGTATGGACTTTTTTCTTTCATTCATCCTTACTGCTTCCTGCGTGGGGTATAACAAGGCTGTCACTCTTTTTGCGGCAAAGCTGTCCGTTCAAGCGTTAGTAAAAACCGGATGGACATCACTGGCACCTGAGCACCCATACGTTACCCGGCTAGTGACACGTAGAAACTGGAACAGTCCAACAATACTGGGAACAAACACATAGAGCTCGGAAGACACTATAAAGGCCCTATAGTTCTCATCTTTTTTCTATCTTCTCTTCGTTCTGCAACTTGTTCCTGTACTTAGCAATTGAAGAGAACTTCTCGTTCTAACAAGACCCTCTCTACGTTATTGCCGATTTATTAGTTGTTACCTAGGACGAAGAGGAAACTTTGCTCGTGCATTGCGAGGTGGGCACACGCTGTCAACTAGCTACAGAGATTCTAATAAACTCGTCGTCTTCGCACAGAGGCAGCACTGTGGCCCGACGAACGACATGTTGAACGTCGAGATCATAGCCTTGTTCATTGCCCCACTTAACCAGAGCAGGAAAAATACAAAATCCCACAACCACACGCTCGCGTCTCTTATTTATCAGATAATCCAAGTGCCCAGCCTCCCAATCATCCGCAACATCGGCAATGCTCATGGTATGACTATCAAATGGCGTGCCTGTCTTGTACTCTTCGAACTCATACGTTGCGAGTGACGTGCGTATTTTTTGGCTCAGCTCGATGCGCAGTTTGATAAGCTTGGAGATCGCTTTTTGTGCCGACTTGGACTCCCTGGGAACATGCGCTGAGATTTCGCTCCAGATAGAATCAAAGATATCGCTGATTTCCGGGTTCAGAGAGTTGCCACCGCCGAACTCGTTTACCTCGACTTTGGGAAGGCGGAGAAGCACTTTCATGAACGAGGAACGCCAGGCATTCAGCGCTCGGGGGTTCATTTCTGTTTCAACGAGTGCGGGGATCAGTGGTTGCGGTTGAAGGCAAACAGCAATGTTATCTCACCTGGCGATTTGCGAAGCACATCCTCCAGCATCTTCAGATTGCTGAGGGTACTCCCAGTTGTGCTACTGGTGCCCTCCAGCAGCGCCTCAAGAGCAGGAATAGCTCCGACACAGTATCGCTGGTCCACGGCTTTAGCAGTTATTGCATACAAGACACACGACATGACGTTATGATACTGGCCGTTCCCGTAGAAACGGAGCAACTCTTTTTGGCCATCCTCCAACAGCGCGCCCAGGCGCACATCTTCGTCTCCAACGGGCTTTCCAAAGACTTTCCGCAGCTGGCTGGTTGCTTGGCCAGTGGCAGCCTCGTAAATTTCCTTTAAAGCTTGGTCTGTAGCGCCTTCCTCAACCCCACCAAGCTCGAAAACCTGCTGGCTGAGTTTAGCTTTGTCATCTAAATGGCCATCCACTTGCTGCCTCAGAGCCTTTATCTCTCTTTCGCGCTCGAACAATAGGCCGCGGTATTCTTCTTCTGAAACACGATAAGCTCTGACACTGCGACTAGAGCCAGAGCTGTACTCAATCTCCTAGTGACAGGATTTCTTCGGTCAGTTAATTCGTATTATCGGGCGCGGCTCATAGACAGACCATTGGCACAAGTCGCCCTGGGTGTTCTCGTCGGCCAGTCCTCACCGACTCTCTTCTTGGTATGGATCTTGCAGGGTCATGTTGCTGACAATGCTGTACAGCTGGTAGATCTCGTGGTCCGCCTGGGACGTCCTTGCTCCCGCGTCGAGACGGAGGGTTATGTTGTTCAAATGTCGAAAAATGGGGATCCGGTAATTCTCCACTACTGTCAAGTTCGCTTACGGCCCTTTGTTCGTCTACGAGTACACTCGAAATTGGCTTGTCATGAGAGGAGTTCCCGTGATGGAACGGCTCAACACCAGCCATGACGCCTAGGTTGTGAAGAGTGCGGGCGAACGGTGGCAGGTCGTGAAATACAGGTCGAGCCTTCAATAAATCAGTAAGGGTCTCCCAACCCATCTTGCCAGGCGAGGCTAGTTGTATGTTCATAAATATATGGGCCCAGGGCGTACCCCACTGACCAGATGTTGCTGCAGCATACCCAGGAGCTTCTTTTCTAGTCTGGATTCTCCACCAGGCGCCAGGCCGGGTGAATTCATTCAGCTCGGGGCTCATCCAGCAGTTACCGCCGCCAAGATTCGTCTATAGGGACTAATGGCATCCAGTTCTAACGAGGCTGAAACAATTGTGCACATCCCCGGTGTGACCTGAGCCCCCAACGACTGCTTCCGCATATCGAGCTTTGGAAGAAGAGCGTTCTGGTCGACGCCACCAGGCGGCAGAAATCAATTGAGCGAATCGTTTTTGATAGCGCTGCCCTGCCTATTCTTGAACAACACGGCACACCTACCACGCAGAATTGTGCGAGTCGGCCATTTGGGTGCTTCGTTCCAACGATGGCTTTAGCCTCTCCCCCCATATTTAACCCAACAATAGAGCGTTGCTGGAATGCTGAACACCGGTACGACTGGCTCATGCCCCCAAACCCAACGCGAATAACACCGTAACCCCAAATCTCAACATCAACCAAGCAGCAGTCCAAGGCTTCCTGGTCAGGCCTAGCTACGCACTTGCAATTATGCCAACCGTCTTGGTTGCGGTGGATTTTGGGACCACATATTCCGGTCTTGCTTTTAGTGATCCATCGAAGGTATGACTATATTGTACAGAGGCCGCAAGGCTAATTATGCACTATCTGGGAAAGCGGCAATACTAACTATGACGATCCAGCGATCATCCGAGCCAATTCCGATATCTGACTGGGGACGAGGTATCACTTCACCAAAGGTTCCGACGTGAGTATAACTAGTAGCTGCATGGAAGAGGAGCACCAATCTAACATGGCTATTCTTTTGAACCAAAGCGAAATTCGGTTTGAGGGCAATGATAAGTCCAAGTGGGGCTTCCAGATCAAGCGAGGAGAAGAGAGACACATTTGGTTCAAGCTCGACCTCGATCCAGAGAATAAAAAAATCGGGAATATCACCTTTCTCTCGCAGACATTAAGGGATCTTTTTATATCGCCTCCCGACTATGAAAAGACAGCAGAAGATATCACCGCAGCATACCTGACTGCTCTAAGGAGACACGCTGTTTCCCATATAGAGAGGCTTTATGGTAATGCGGTGGTGAAAGACTGCCAATTCAACTGGATTATCACCGTTCCCGCCGTCTGGTCTGATGCAGCGAAAAAAAAGACCAGGACCGCAGCCCTTCGGGCTGGAATGGGCAATACTACCTCATTGCAAATGACCTCTGAGCCAGAAGCGGCGGCAGTATATGCTTTGAAGGCATTGGACCCACATCATATTAAAGTTGGCGAAAGTGTTGTTATCTGTGATGCTGGTGGAGGGACCGTGGATTTAATCACATATAAGATGAAATCCGTCAACTACCCCTTCTCAGTAGAAGAGAGCGCAATTGGTAGTGGCAGCCAATGCGGGAGCACCTTCCTCAATAGGAGATTTGAAGAATTTTTGAATAAAAAGCTCAATGGAAAACCGATTTCAGAAAATGCAAGGGCGATGGTAAGTAACCCCACCGTCAAAGAGAGTGAAACTCACGAATGATTACTTCTGGGTTTAGGCAATGAGCTATTTTGAAAAAGAAGTGAGTATCGACAAAGCTAAAATACGGAGAAGTCTTCACGCATTAACAGAAAATAGGCGAAACGCAATTTCGGCGCTCAAGACGATGATGAAGACGAAGATGATCTAGAATTCGAAGTTCCATGTATCAAACCTGTATTTCTCCGCACCTAGTGAACTGGCTAAATCTCATCTAGTGCCCGGGGTAGCAGATGATGCTGGTGTTGGCATCTATGCGGGATTCCTGGAGGTGTCCTACGCCGAGATGAAGGAAGTATTCCGACCTGTAATGGATGAAGTCGTCCAATTAGTGAACCAACAAATCAAAGAGGCATCAAAGAACAGCCGAATCAGTGCTGTGATCCTCGTTGGTGGCTTTGGAGAGAGCATTTGTCTCTACCGCCGGCTCAAGGAGTCGGTGAAGCCGATTCCAGTCTTACAGACACCCAATGCGTCAGTCTGACCATCTACAAAACAAGCCAAGTACCTGCGCTTGTTCCTATCACTCACAAGACGGATTACTAATCATAGTCTTTTCCACAGATGGACTGCTATTGTTCGTGGTGCTGTCATGAAAGGAGAGTCTCAAACAAGTCAAGCTCCGGAATGGGTTGTCGAATCACGATATTCTCGCGGAAATTACGGCTTAGGTATCCGAAGGCCCTGGGCACTCGGAATGCCGGAAGACAAGAAGTACTCACTCGCTCAGTCTGGCTGTGTTTCAGTAACAGAACTAATGATAACAGGGTCTGGGACCCCCACGAAGGCATATATAAACGCAGGGACTGTATAAAATGGTGTATAAATCGAGTAGGTTTTTTTCTTTCAAAAGCTTTCCCACTTTACCTATCTTCCCCATTCTAACGAGGAAAAATATTAGGGCGATAAACTGAGAGAATCCTCCTCAAAATCCTTTCCCCTTTACCACATATTGCCCATCAATGGCAACGGACGCTTTTCAACCTCCATCTACTTTT
Organism: Geoglossum cookeanum; assembly: GCA_021527025.2. Taxonomy (NCBI): domain Eukaryota; kingdom Fungi; phylum Ascomycota; class Geoglossomycetes; order Geoglossales; family Geoglossaceae; genus Geoglossum; species Geoglossum cookeanum. The sequence goes on from JAJDFF020000005.1 coordinate 149,357, forward strand.
CCGCCGTAGAAGGCCCGCAGGTCCCCGATTACCTCAATCACAGTAAGCCACTCCGACCATCCAACCCACTAAAAAATGTTTCATGTTATCCATTGGATTCCTTTGTTGTTGATAACCCATAAATTCAACTATTACAGCTTGCCGCAAGCATGCAGTGCTGCACTATGATCTCTCCGGCGTATCGAAAATAGGTTTGCCACTGGGGATCGGGATGAATGGAGACCTTTATTATCGGATTCAAGTCACCATTGAAGCGATCTTTTATTCGGCAGAGATTAAATTCGAACTCATGTGTCAAGGTACAGCTACGTTTTGCTATTGTTGTCGCTATTCCCACTGCTTCCCATATGTCAAAACCAGCTCAATCTACCCCTCCTTCCTTTATTGATATAGGGATTACGATAGTGACTTTTTAATTTTATTTTCTAGGCAAGAAGTACGGAACTGTCACGGCTAATTGGCTAGACAAGTGATTTGGAGAACAAACACAGCCTGGTTTCCGGAATTCCTTTTCCCCGGAGGGGGGAGGGTTTTCTTTCATCGCACTTCACCCCAAAACAAGGAGGAAAGGAAAGCGGAAATGGAAAGGAAATAAGAAGGGTAGTTCGACCTAGCCAATTATCTAGAATCCTCCTAGGCTAATCCTCATTAACTTACACCGGGGGAGAAATATACTTTGGTGGCCAATTTTCTTCTCCCCGTAAAGAACCTTTCATGTTTTTTTAAATTTTTTTTCCTTTTGAAATCTTAGTCTCCTAGCGCAGACTTTTTTTTTTTTTTCTCTGCGGTAGGATCGTGGTATATATGTTATCTGTCGGAAGGGATGCAATTTTGTTTTTTTCTGTGAGACGATTTGTCGCCGATAGCAACGATTTGAATCATCATCATGGTGAACACAAAAAAAGTCTGGCGTGATATATATAATAATAAAATCGACCTAAAATTGTTGGGGGGGGGGGGCTGCTGCTTCACCACCAGTTATATATATAAAGCCGGCGTCATCTGGGCGGATTTTTTTTTTGGGGGTTTTGTTTTGTTTTGTTGTAATTAGCGACCAAAGAAAACATTGGATTCTTGCTTGCTTGCCAATAATAACATACGGTCCGAAAGAGTAACTATTACGAATAAACCCTTTTTTTTGTAGTACTGAGATGGGTAGATAGATAGGTAGACACAGAGCGAGCGAGCGAGAGAGCAAACCTATTATATATATATATTCACCCAAAGTTACAGGTATATACATCTGTATTTTTTTTATCCACTCTGCTACAATGCAGCAACACCACGATGGCGGCTTGTCGATTGCCTTAGCACCGGGCATTTAATCTAGCCATGCCCCCTCCTTCAAGGGTTCTCCTGATACCAAGCATTGCAGAAAAAAAAAAGGCCATGGCTGCCCCTCAAGCCCCACTACCAGTTCTCCGCCATTGTCGAGGGGATTTACGCCCCCACCAAAGGAACCCCACTGCTGCACAATCTACCCCATCCGGCTGCACTTGCCGATGCGTCACCTAACGCACTGCCTAGTTTATTTACCACAGTCTTGAACAGCTCCAGGGCAAGCAAGAACACGACGCCCGCCTGCTGGATGGTTTCCCGGAGCACACGATGGCTGCCTAGAAGCCTGCCTGCCAGCCACAGGGCCGCAACCATGGCTTGCTGACGCCGCGAGAACAAGCACCGCTGCCTGTTGGTGCCAATATCCAGCTGCTGTGGGACAGGGTGTGGTGCGTCAAATGAGTCGCGGTCCTAGAGATTTACTGGCTGGCGGCGGGAAGTCGAAGTCATAATCCGAGGGAGACCTATAACTTGTCTGTTAGCCTGAGACACGGGGAAATGGAGGGAGGGGCATGAATTCTAGGACTCACAAAGAGCTTAAAGCATCTATCCTATTCTTTTTATTTCACTATTTTATTTTTATCCCCGTTTTTTTTTCGGGGGGGGGTGGTTTTTCCACACTTATACCGTCGAGACGGCACTGCGACAAGAGAGGGGAGAGAGGGCGGAGAGGTTGGGATGGTAGGGAGAACTGGAAAGAAGAAAAAAAGAAATCAAGATTGATATATATATGTTTTGTCATAATGAACGGTTTCTCTTATTGTCCTAATTCCATTCCCATGCGGTAGCCATCCCCAGGGAGGCGGGGAGTAGCTTTGCAGCTCACTCCCATCTTGCAGCTTCCCGTTCATTCTCCACCCTCTGCGCTCTCGTCTCATCCGACTCCTCATCTTCATACTTGTAGCTCATTCTCCGCTGGCGTTCCTTCCCTGCACCATCCATTGTGGTCCCAATGCCACTATCCTCCTCTCCTCCTATCGTCCGGCGGCGGCTATGTCTATGTTTGTGTCTGCGGTGGCGGTGGCGATCCTCATCTCCCTCTCCTGGAGCATCGTTGTTGTTGTTGTTATCATCGTCTTCGGCTAAGCGCTCCCGTTTCCGATCATTGTCCTTGCGTTGGCGCTCCTTGTTGAGCTCTTCACGGCGCTGTTGTTCTTTAAGGAGGCGTTCTCGGTTGCGCTCCTCGCGCTCGCGATTGTGCGGGTCTTCCTCCACTGCAGCAGTGGCTGTCCTTGGGGTTTCTCGGTCACGGTCACGGTCACGGTCACGATCACGATCACGATCTCGGCTCTTCCGATCAGGTTCCCGAGGTCTATCTCTATCTCTATCTCTTTCTCTAGCGGTGTTGGGTCTATCTTCCCCGTCAGCTCTACCACTGCGTCGGGATGGCCGATTATGGTTACGCCGTTCTTGCTCGTTAGCTTCAGGTTCATCTTCAGCAAGGGGTTCAGATCGCTCGCGACGAGAGTGCGCATGCGATCTACGGTCATGGTGCCGGCTAGAATGCAATTCTTTGGGCCTTCGTCTGTCCGTGTCAGCCTCTCCTTTAATATCACCATCCGCCGTCTCCTGGCCAGGTCGCGTCGATTCAACGATGTTAGAATCTCCGGGTGACCTTGATCTTCTGCGTCGACGACGGATTTCCTTGCTACGGTCTCTGCTCCGATCACGATCTCTGCTCCGTTCGCGATGGGATCGATGAGAATCTCGATGTCTATGTGAGCTACGCCGCTCCTTATCCTTATCATGACGAATCCGATGTGAAGACTTTCTCTCTGGTGTTTGGGACCTTGATCGAGAGTGCTCAACTGAAGACTGCAATGACGTTATTTTATTTTCTTTGTTGCCACTTTCCCCATTTTCATCATCCTTGCAATTGCGTGACTGGTGACGTATCTCGTCCTTTCGATTGCGATCACTCTCGTCGGGTGAGATGCTTCTTGATCGATGGTGATGTCGGCGGAGGTTGGATTGACGGCTCTCGGGGGATCTCGATCTCGACGGGGAAGGTGATTTGGGCTGTGCATTTGGCTCCTCGCTATATTATACACGATAAATTAGATACAATACGGAGGCTTTGGGCTCCGGGTTATTGATTACGCACCTTTGGGGAGCTGGAGGCGGAGGCACAGCAAGCCCACCCCTACCTTCGAAATTACCCCTTACAAGCCCGCCAAATCCACCGCGACCCCGAGGCCTGTTTGGAAAACCTTCTCTCAGTGCTTTGGGAGCTGACGGCGCGCCTGGGACTCCAAGCCCTTGGACAGGCTTTGGTTCAGTAGGTGCGACTATAGGAAACTGGCTCGTTGGGGAGGATTGACTAGGACTATGGCCGACAGCTCCGCTGGGGCTGGACCAAAATCCGCTTCCTCGGCCTCGATAATTCCCTCTAAATTCACCACTACCTCGGAAGGGCCCGCGTAGAGCGTTACCACCCCTACCCCTTCCAGTGAAATCCTGTGCGTATTCTCCTTGATATGTTGATATGGGTGCAAGTGGGGGTGCAAAGTCTTTTGCCGGCGGGGTTGTGGACTCCATGTTCATGCCGGCTGCGGTAGGAGCAATAACTTCAGATTTCGTTGCAGTAGGTTCAGATACACTCTTTTCTAACCTAGACGTCTCAATTTCCCCGGATTGTTTTGAGGTCTCGCTCGGTGTAGTGTCAACTACCGTTTCAACAAGAGTCTTGGCTTCTGACATCTCATTTTCAGCACCTTCTGCATTTCTTGGACCCTTAGGAGTGACGGATCCAGCAACACGCGAACTAGAGGTATCATCTGTCCCATTTAGTAACAAATTTGTCTCATTTCCAAAACCGGGTTGGTGATGGACTTGATTGCCAGACTGCTGTAAATACTGTTGTTGTTGGAACGGTGGGTTATTACCATCATAGCTATAGCCATAGCCACCGCGACCACGGGTGCCATAGCTGTAGCCCCGGCCACGACCGCGACCTCCTCTCGGAAAGTAGCCTTGGCCCTGGAAGCTATCCTGATAATCATTGTTTTGATACTGCGGTTGATGGATCTGACTGTAATTCCCGTGCGATTGCAGATTATATCCACCACCAGCGGGATGATATCCAGTATTAGCTCCAAAATCACCAACCATACCACTGGCATTACTGCCATTTGTATTTGGATTGAATTTATCATGGCCTCCATTCCATGTGGACTGCCCGTTCCATCCATCGTATCCACCATGTCCTGCATTGAAGCCCATTCCCATTCCCATGCTCATGCTGCTCATGCTCATGCCTTGCCCTCCAAATCCGCCTCCGTACATACCCTGTGACATAACCATCGGATCCATGTTCATACCCGGCATGCCTAGGGAAACTCACAGTAAGCGCTAGATTCCGTATAAAAAGCTCAACTAGTGGATTCTTACCCATCGAGTTTGGAAATGACCCCCAGCCAGTATTTGGCATAACGGACTGGACTGGGCCCATCATAGCTTGGAAGTCGTTAGGGCCATTCCAACCCATATTTGGGAACCCAACACCTGAGACATCGAACCCAACCCCGGTAGTGCCCATCATCTGTTGTTGTCTCTGCCCAGCACCCCATTGACCCAGTTGTCCTTCGATCCCAACCTTTAAGTCCTCCTGGCTGGCGGGTTGCTCGCCATCCTTTTCGCCACCCTGCCGTTCTGGCTCCATCGTTCTCTCTGTGTTTTCACCACCTACATCCTTGCCAAGCGCTGGTATTGCGTCTATTGGCTTTAATAGGTATTAGCATCTTCCTAGCGCGATATAATTTTGAAGGTTTAGCAATTACCTCATTGCTAGCCACTGGAGAGTAGTTTTGGTCCTTTTTTGACTGGTCTTCGGGATGGGGCTGCCGCTGCTCTTCCAACTCGTTTGAAACGCTTTTTGGTCCGTCTGGTTGCTCTTTTAGGCTGCCTATAGTGGCGTTGCTTTGGTCTGTCTGAGGCGCACCAAGCGCGGGCAGAACGGTTGGGGTTGATGGACGGGGACCTTCAGCGTGTTCTACAAGCTCTCTCTTCTTCTTCTCTGTCCGCAAAAATACCGTAATAGTTGTGCGTAGAGGCTTGTTCGGCTTGCAGTCTTCTGCAGATAGAGGGGTGTGTTCACAAACTGGGCACGAGGCGGGTAGTGTGGATTGGCCTGCCAAAGTCAGATTCCCGGCCAACTGGAAAGTGGATGCAGGATAGGACTGGCCTACTCACAGGTTTCACATATGGATTGATCGCAACATGGCAGCCTAAAAGCGTTGACAGCAAGCTTGTTGCAGATGGCGCAGCGAAGCTTGGTCGGAACGTCGGTAGGAGCCAGGAAGCTGGTGGCAGAACATCAGCATCAACAGTCGGGCTTCTGGAAGTGGCGCTACCCACCTAGCCACATCGGGAACCGCAGGTGGTGCTTCTACAGGTGCCATTGTCTCGCGTGAAGAGACTGCACGACCAGCCCAATAGGAGGAAACTGGGTCGAGGACAGAAGCCTTTTTATCTTTGCCCCTAGATCCAGCGAACTCAAGAGTCCATCCTGCAGCTGCGATAATGCCGACTAGCCACAATCGACAGGAGGTATTTGCAATGACCCGAGGAAGGGAGAGAGAGATGGGCGATGTTGTCCTGCCGAACGGTCTGGCCGATTGCGGCGGACACGTGCGGTCCCACGTGACAGCGCCGCCGCTTTATCTGGCGTCGCCTCTAAGCGAACACGTGCAAACTTTATCCGTTTTTCCTATCCGCGTCGACGCCGTTGAGCTCCACTAGAGCCGCAGCCACGATATCGTGACGTCTACACTCCAATGGCAGTGGATCGCCCAATCTGCTGATCCGCTCTTCTACCTCTCCGGCCGTCTCCGCCTCCTGCACGCAGAGTGCGCATTGGATATGGCCTCCGCAACGGAATATACACCGCTGATACCTCCGGCGACTCAAGCTCCGGCACAGGCGGGCGGTTCTTCGGCGGTAGTACCTGCACCAAGACTGCAACGCAACGTCACTTTCAATCCTCAGGCTACCGTCGCACCTTCCACAGGGCCTCTAAACCCGTCACTTAGGTCACCGATACACACAGCACCCCTCCGGCCGCCGCACAATGGCACCACCAATCAACCAATGCTCTCCGCGCTCAATAGCAAGCTCAGGCGGCGGAACAGCCATGGCTCAGCCGCTCTGTCGCCCATGAACCCCGTACCGAAGATTGGCCCCCAAAGAACCACCAAGACTGCACAAAAGCTAAAACTATTGCCTAATCCGGATCCTGGCGATGACGGCCAGGAGGAAGAGAGCGGGAGGGATGTATACTCTCAATTCACACGGATAAAAGACCCGACGGCAAGGAGAGATGCTGCAAGACTAGGAAAAGCTGATAGGGATCGCCTTCCGAGGGTCACCGCCTATTGCACTGCCGGTGCGTATAGATTGGATGGATTGATGAGGTTCCTAAAGGGAAGGGTCAAAATGCGGGGCGCGGCACCTAAGCTGTTTGACGAGTGTATCTATACTCCGTATAGTTATACGAAGGCAGTTGACGGCAAGCGCAACTATAGCCCCGGCGTTCTAGAGAGGCAGCCACCACGGAGGCGGCATTCAGATAGTTCTGTTGAAGTCGGTGACATCAACGATCACCGAGTGGAGGACTTGATTGACCTCCATGCAGACGGGCCCGGGAATATCGAAAACCGCGAACACGAGACATCTAGTTCAATCCCTCCTGAATTGGAGCATCCAAGCGATCGAAGACCCGTGACACCAGACTTGGACACTAATGTACACACGCCTGAGATTTTCCTTTTCAATTACGGCACAGTTGTAATATGGGGGATGTCGTTGCAACATGAGCAACGGTTCTTGAAGGAGATTGCAAAGTTTGAGAGTGAGAAGCTGGGTAAGGACGACGTTCAGACGGAGAATTTTAATTTCTACTATACCAAGGAGTATCAGGCGCGCATTTATAATGATTTCATCAGCCTGCGGGAAAAGAAGAATTACATGACTAAGCTAGCCATCAGTCACGCACTCGCCCAGAGTGTAAAAGTACGCACATATTATCCTCGCAGCCCCTTTTCGTTCCTAATATCCCTTTTTGTTTACTGAAATAGTGCCGGGGCAGACATCCCTCTTTGAAGATCTCGTCGACAACACCATTGAAGCCACCAAGGACCTTCCGGAAACCATTGCACTGACTGGAAAAGTCAACCTCACGCGCCGCCAGATAAACATGCAGATCGGCGAACTCTTCATCTTGCGCATCAACATCCATCTCCAGGGCTCAGTGCTGGACTCACCTGAGCTTATGTGGGCGGAGCCACAGCTAGATCCTGTCTACCAGGCCGTAAGGAGCTACCTAGAGATGGACCAGCGCGTTGGATTGTTAACAGAGAGATTGGACGTCATTGCAGATCTATTGGCTGTATTGAAAGACCAGCTAACGCACACACATGGGGAGTATTTGGAGTGGATTGGTAAGGTTCTTTTATCACCTCTTTTGTTTATACCTTATGTGGTCTACTGGTACTGGTGACTCGGCGGAAGCAGCAGGCTGGCTAATATTTTCCCGGCTGTGGTGGCGTTTTAGTCATTGTCCTCATTGCAGCGGAGATCGTCGTTGCTGCTGTTAATATCGTTGTGGATCTTTTCGCTGCGGGTGATTGAAGCAAAGGGAGCACATGCATACAAATCTCAGCATGAGACCTTTTCCAACCACCCCCTTCCTTCCCCCTTACTCTCTTTTGGATCCCTCGATAGTTGCTTTGTCCCGGCTGGATCGTCACCCTACCAAGAACGCCCCCACCCAAAAGAAAGGGAAAAGAAAAAAAAAAAAACGTGTGCATGCACGAATAGCATTCATCGACGGCGAAGTCTAAAACTCCAGATGTATACCGACCATTGGAGACCATTGGATGGGAGTTGTGAGAGGCACACAGAACACACAACCTCCCCCCTCTTTCCACACGATATTGTACTATATCTGCACCAATATATTTATCCAGTCTGGCAGGCATATCCTTAATTCGCTTATCCAGAGTGTAAGATCGTGACATACTGAAGGTGTCTTGAGAAAACGGCGATGATCGACCCAGGGGAAAATTTCGTCCTTAAAACTCCCCCCACCTTCGGCCTCCCATTCGCAACATGGGACTACCCGTTCACGTCGTTCCTGCTGTTTTGAGTCACTTTCCGCTCGAAGGATACTCTTGTCAGCACAGATATATCACCAACATTCTACGTGGTCTTTTCTGAACCCCATCCCAGAGGGTGCAATATGAGCACCCAGCCCGTCAAAGCAGGCTTTCTTTCGGTCGGTGTAGTTTTTCTGTCTGCGGCGGATGTCCTACGGAGACAAGAGCCCGGTGACCTGTAGTAAGTTGGCAATCTGTTATGTACGTACATGGCTTCGGAATCTTACAACCCTCCAGCACTGATAGGAAAGCCGTGGGTATTTATCAGCGCCTAGTCTGGGGTAGGAAATAAAGAGGATGGGGTGTGGTTTATGACAATAGGGCATCAGTCCCCCGGAGAGCATCGGACACCCGTAGACGCAAACCACAGCAGCACGCACAAGTTTGGGACAAGAAACGACCCAACATACCAGAAGCTTATCAAGAGAATAGGAAGGACGATAACTGAAGATGAACAACCCAGCACCAGTCGTATACATCCTTATAGGTTCAAAGGCTAATTTGGTAAACATCTAGTAAAATTTGCTCGAGATTATCGTGAGAGGTAAGCACACAGAACTCGAGTTCTCCAAAGAGATTGCTGACCGGTACTTAGATTCTAGGGAATTTTCTAGATCAATGCGAGCAGTAGTGAAACAGCGGAGCAAGGATTCTTAATCATACCTCGGATATGCGGACTTGAGGTGGACTTGAATGTTGTGAAACCGTGGCTCTCCAATTCTGAAGATTCATGGCTTCTGATCATCGACAATCTCAATCAAAGGTGGGAAGCCTTGGTGTTGTAAGAGAAGGTGCTAGATGATGGGAGGGGGGCACTAGAAGAGGAACACCTTAACATCCTAATAACGGTGAGCAACCTCGCGAAATACTACAGCGAGCTTAGTCGAATGCAAGAAGTCTTGAAGCTGCAGGAGAAGGCGTTGGATGTGAGGAAGCAGATACTGGACGACGAACATCTTGATACCCTAGATTCGATGAACGATCTGGAAGTCAACTACAGAGATCTTGGGCGGGTGCAGGAGGCCTCAGAACTGCGGGAGGAGGTGCTAGATGTGAGAAAGAGCATACCAGGAAAGGAGCACTCCGATACTCTAATGTCAATGAGTAATCTCGCGATTAGCTACAGAGAACTCGGCCGAATAAAGGAGGTCTTGGGGCTATAGGAAAAGGTGCTGGTTATGGGAAAGAGGACGTTAGGCCCCGACACCCTGGCGCCAATGCCCAACCTCGCACTCAGCTACTTCCACTGCAACCAAATGCAGGAGGCTATGAATCTGCGAGAGGAGATGCTAGATGTGATGTCAAGATGCTATAATGCTGGATGGGGGCCACCCTAGCGCCCTTAGAGCTACGGAAAAAAGTGCTAGCTGCAAAGTAGAGGTGACGCTCTAGCATCGAGGACCAACCTTGCAATTACTTCACTGCGGAAGCACCTAAGTACGCCAGCTCCGAAAACCCCTAACGAGACATCCAAAGCGAAAGCCAATGGACCGACGCGGCTTAAAGATTTGAGTTGAAAGAGTTCATCGGTACCTGTGACAATGGCGATAGTAGTGACAACGGCGACTCCACACCCACTCTACTTACTACGCAAAATAATCAACCTTATTTTTCTAAATACTATTCTTTTACTCTCCAGATTACTGGCATACACAATACGAGCTTATTTTTTAAATGGACCATCTGTTGTTTCTCGGGTGGGGTTATTTTTTCTTTCTTTATTCCTTCCCCAGTATTGCTCTTGTGTTTCCTCCCCTCCCCCCTTTTCCCCTCGTCCTCATTAACGGAGTAGTCATCGCCCACCCATGGGCCAAAAATAAGAAATAAAATAAAATAAAACCTCAATTCTCTCTAAGCATGTTACAACCTTATCTGCAGTATTTCCAATACATCTAATTATGGTGGCTCCGGGCACCCCCACCTCATGTAGCAATGCGAGTGTCAGATATATATATATATATATATGTTTGTGGAAATTGCAAGAGTTACGAGGTGGGGCGGGTAGCGTACCGTAGCAGCGGTTACAATCTCTCCCCACCGGAGGACAGAACTGCTACCAGGCGAGTCAAGTAGCACTTCTATTAGCCGTCTCAACCGTTGTTATTTTAAAAGCCTGGTGGAGGCTATGCGCCTCTCTTCTTGGGCCGGCGGACGAGTAGGGAGGGACGTCACCAAAACCAGCCCCCATCGACCCGCCGCCACTATGGAGGGTACCTACACATACTCAAGTTACGCAGCCGCCTTCTCTTGGTTACGCAAGGCTGCAAGGCAACTCCTGAACGGTATATGTACATTTACAAACATAGCACATACATGGTAGGTAGCTACATCCAGAAATGCCGGAGCCAGGAAGAGCAGAGAAAGCCTCCTTTTCAGCCTTGGACGCCTCCCGCCCCAAGCTGGGCTTAAATATCTGGGGGGACGCCAGCAGCAGAGGAACGGAGCATTGAACCCGCCGACTACTAACTAACTACCACCGCAGACGACTAGACAGCGACAATCCAGCCATGGCTACACCAGCACGCCGAAGCTGGACCGGGAGTTTCACCAACGGGACGTGGTACTGTGCCTGCTCCATGGAGGCAGTGTGCTTTCCGGTGAGGAGTAACACTGAAAACAAGGGCCGATCCTGTGAGAAGCCCCCCCCCCTCCCCCCTCTTCCCTCCCAGCCAACGAACTGCAATATTGTACATACATGCAGTAGCTACACAGCTAGCTCGTGCGCCAACTAACGACCGCACTAGTCTGGAGATGTCCCCGCGCCAGGGGCGAGCAGTGCGCATTCTTTGTGTGGATCGAAGACGAGGCCGACGCAAAGGCCTACCTACGGCTCCGTCACGGGCCTGAGAGCAGAGGCGATGAGAGCCTGACGATGATGATGCTGTCGAAGAAATGGCAACAGCTAGCCATCAGCAACAGCAACGGCAATAGCAACAACAGCAGCAGCAGCAGCAGCAGCGCTAACAACGGCACCGGTAACGCCAACAGTAGCAGCAGTAACAAAAACAGCAACAACAACGACGACGACGTCGACGGTGAAAGCGGTCCCTCGACCCCAACCCGCCCCAGCGACACCAAACAGCCCACAACGCCGCTTCCACCCCCAACGCGCAACACATTCCCACCAACGCCACCCTCCTCCACCGCGTCCTCCACCAAGTCGTCGACCTATTCGCTCGCGCCCCCACCCGAACCCTCCCCCAATCTGGCAGCGACCATCCTCGACCTGCTCTACACAAACAACGTCAAGCTCCACCCACAAGCAGCCGCCGACGTCCGGGAAGAGGTGGCGCGGTGGCACGACGGTGAGCGCGCGCGCGTGCGCAGGTATATGAGGATTATCGAGGAACTGCGCGGGCAGATTCGCGAGCTAAAAGTTCTGCCGCCGGTCGAGTTGGCTGCGAACCCACTTTCAGACTTCTAGCTACCACATAGCATCATAATCCCAAAATCCTGGCAGCAAAACTGCTCTCACATGATCAAGCAACCACACAGATTTTAGAGTGGTTTTCAGGTTTTTTAACCCGAATTAGGAAGAAAGTCTTTTTTTTTTTTTTTTTTTTTTTTTTTTTCCTTTTTTCTCTCTCTTTGCAGTTGGGGGTTTTTTTTAATTCACGTAGTAATTGTTCAAACTCGCACAACACACATGGTAATACCTTTTTTTTTCTTTCCCCGATAAATAAATAAATAAAATAAAATAAAAAAAATGATTTACCAGCGCCCCAAGATTTTAAAAAAAACAAATTAAAAATAAAAAAAATACACCAAACAACCCAAATTCTCCAAGTTCACCTGGGGTAACTAACATACAAGCAAAAGAAAAACGTGTTGCTTGCACCATCGAAATTTCCCTTTTTCTTTTCTTTTCTTTTCTTTCTTTCTTTCCTTCTGCCAAGTAGCTCTCCCCCGCTCATTTCCCACCCCCCCACTTCTCCCCTCTTCCCCCCACCACACTTCCCGCCGCCGCACACAACCCTCTCCCATCGCCAAGATCCCCAGGCACGACGCAGGGGGGGAAGGTGGTTGAGTGAGAATGGGAAATAAGGGGGGGAAGCCCCGAATGAGAAAGAGAATGAGAAGAGGAAAAAGAAAAGGAAAAAGAAAAGGAAAAAGAGGGGGGATATATGGGTTGTGTGTGTGTTTTTGTGTGGTTGTGGGTGTGGGTGTGGGTGTGTTTGTATGTCTGTTTTGTGTATGTGTGTTTGTACGTTTGTCGCTCGTCCATTCATTCACTCACTCATCTATTTTTTTTTACGGGACTTTCCGTTTGGATGTCTTGCCTTATTCCCTATTTGCCTGCCTAACCTATGCGTCAAACTTCCCGCCGCCAAGAAAGAATGAAAGAAAGAAGAAGGGGTAAAAAATAAAAAAGGAAAGGGGGCGCGGTTGAATACGAGAGGAGAGAGGAGAGAGGAGAGTCTGGGGGATTTTTTTTTTTTTTTTTTTTTTACTTGTTCTTGTGGGTGGGTGGGTGTGTTGGTAAGAGGAGGTAGGTGGGTAGGTAGGTAGGTGGGTAGGGTAGGTAGGTGGGTAAGAAAGGTGGGTGGGGTGGAGAGTTATCGGGGCCGGTGGGTAGTTGTGCTCAATGCTCTCGCTCGTGTTGCCTATGTACAATGCTCACGGAAAAACGAGCGGTAGCGAGGTTAGTTAGTTAGGTACATTAAACTAACTGCCCGGGCTCAGAATCCGCCTCCAACAGTAGGTAACATGTAAATGCCAGGTAAGCAAGCAAGCAAGCAAGCAAGCGAGCAAGCAAAAAAAAAAAAAAAAAAAAAAAGCCTTGTTGGAAAAAAACCAAACCCAACGAAAAACGAAAAACGAAAAAAAAAAAAAATTAAAAAAAAAAAAAATTTCACAACAAAGTCCTGGTTTTTATTTATTTATTTATTTATTTATTTTTTTTTTTTTTTTTTTTTACACTCCACTACCTACCTAACCTACCTACCTACAGTACCCGGACAAAAGTGTCCGCGGGTTCGCCTACTTGCAACGCGTCTCGCCGACCACAACACCCCGACTCAATGCTGCGATCGCAATGCCACGCACTCCGCTCAACTCTAAAAATGCTAATGCACGCGTTTTTAAAAAGAGAAAGACCTCTAGAAAAGAATTATCACCTCATAAACGCGCAGTTATCGAAGGAATGTATCTTGCAAGCATTTCTAAATGCAAGATCTCGCGACTCACTCAAATTCCGGAGTCAACTGTCCGTGAAACCATTCAACTTCTCCCCACCAGACCTAAAGGCAGCTCTCTAAAGCGAAGCGGTCGCCCTCCTAAACTTGACAAAGTCCTAAAGAGGAATATTATTCGTTATGTTCGCCAAAATGTCAAGGCTACCTATGCACAAGTTAAGCAAGAGTTGGGGTTAGATTGTAGTGAGAAGACAATTGCTCGAATTGTCCAGAAACAAGGAATCAAGAAGTGGTTGGCCAAAAAAAGACCAATTTTGACAGAACAACATGCAAAGCAACGTTATAAGTGGTGCAAGGAGCGAGCTGATTGGGGTGTTAAAGAGTGAGAGAAATACATTTGGTCTGACGAATGTAGTGTTGAGCTTGGGGCCGGACAGAGACGAGAATGGGTCTTTCGAACCCCTTCACAAAAGTGGAACAAGGATTTTATTCAACCTTACAAAAAGAGCAAAGGGATTTCATTAATGGTTTGGGGTGCATTTGGAGCTGGACGACGTTCAGAACTGGTATTTATGCCAGGAGATCCAGATTCTAAGTGTGGGGGGGTTACTTCAATGGTTTACCTTGAAGTATTGCAGGATTTATTGCCAACACTATGGGAACCAGGCTTGGAATTCATGCAAGACAATGCTAAAATCCATACTGCAAGGATTATTAAAGCATGGTTTGTGGAGCAAGGAATTACGGTAGTTGAATGGCCTGCCTACTCACCAGATCTTAACCCTATTGAGTATGCTTGGTCACAGCTAAAGGCTTGGGTCTACAAACACCATCCAGAGCTTTTAAAGCTTACTGGTGATACTCAGGCAAATAGGGATAAGTTTCTCGCAGCACTACAAGAAGCCTGGGAGGCATTGCCGGAGGATTTCTTTACTAGATTAATAGAGTCAATGCCTCGAAGGGTCAGGGCTGTGAGGAAGGCAAAAGGGTGGTATACAAAGTATTGAGTAACATTTAATATATTTTAGCGACTCTAAAATTAAGTATATGTATTAGTAAACTAATTTATAAAGCCATACAGCGATCGGACTATTGTTGGTGGTACTGTAGTTGAGCAAACATTGAGCGCAAGCATTCGGAGGGCTGCGGGCGAGGCGAACCCGCGGACACTTTTGTCCGGGTACTGTACCTACCTACCTAACATCTATTTCGTGAGGGGGGCTGGGGGGCTGGGTTAATTCGCTACCCCCCACTCTCACCACTACCACTACCACCACCTACTACTTTACTTTACTTTGTGTGGAGGCAGATTCTGTGTGAGAGAGAGATAGAAAGAGATATAAAAGAATAAAAAAAAAAAAATCCAAAAAAATAAAAAATAAAAATAAAAAGAAAAATAAAAATAAAAAGAAAAAAAAACAAGAGAGCTTTTAGGTCATCTGCTTTCCAAAGTTTTCTATCAATTTTTTTTAATTTTTTTTTAATTTTTTTTTTAATTTTTTTTTTTATTTTATTTCCCATTTCCATCTAATCGGAGGTAAGGGGGGGGATTAGTACAAGTTTCTCTCTCTCTATAATAGTTAGGAGGAAAAAAAAGGAGGAGGAAAACAAAAAGAAAAAAAAAAGAAAAAGAAGGGAAAAAAAAAAACCCCCCCCCGCTCCTGATGCTTATGCTGGTTTTTGATTTTTAATTGATTGATTTGATTGATTGATTTTGTATGTATGGATGTATGGATGTATGTATGTATGTATGCCTTCCTGGTACCCGTTGGAGAGATGAGGAACCAGAAAAAATAAAAAAATAAAAAAAATAAAAAATTTTTTTTTATTAAAACCGCCAGCCCCAAGACAGACAAACATCAACAACAACAACATCAACAACAACAAATGCCACCAACCAAAACCCAACCATGTCCTGCTTTTACAATAAAAAGGAAAAAAAAAGAAAGAAGAAAAAAAGAAAGAAAAAAAAAAAAGTCTGGCTAATTTCGCGTTTTGGTTCTCAGCATTTCTCAAACATAAAGTGCTCCCCACTATCCTCATCCACCTCTTCTAGTACATCATCATCATCATAGTCGTCATCACCAGTACCATCCCCACCGAACCGCCTTGTCATGGGCCTTCGCGGCGATTTTTGTGGTGAGTCTCGCATTTGTAGCCAGTCACGCGGAGGTCCTCCTGGAGTAGTTGGGGATGGAGATGCTGGTGTGGATATAGGTAGTGCCAGGTTTCTGGCGACAGTAATCGTTTCGATTTCCTCCTCATCGAGATCAACAAAAATTTCGTCGGCTCGACCGATAAATAGTCGAAGCATCGAGTTGATTTGCGACTGGCCTTGATCGGAGCTATCCATCTTTGAAAAACTCATACCGAAGATAAGAGCAAGGTTGTTGACGCTCATCTTGTTGATGGATGCATATTGGGAGATCCTGGAAATTTTTTTTTTTTTTTCTTGTTAGAAAATATCTAAGGAGGCAGCAAGTGGAAGTCACCTACTTTTGCAGATGCAAATAAAATGCACGCAAGAAATTGTAATTTGACCTGTCCATTCGTAGAAATGCCATCTTGAAAGCCTGGATAACTTCGTTCTCCGGTCTATTTTTATTGGCTGTGTTTTGATCAGCATTTTTGTTCACACGTAGAGCCTTGCTTGACAAGTGTGTGCGTTGCAGTAGCTCACCAACAATGGATTGAAAAGCTTTTAGCTCTTTGTCTTGAATGACTGGTTGGGGTAACTCTCTCATCCACATCTTGAGCAGCCCCGTGAGGATATTAGTGTCGGCCCAGCGGTCATCATCAAAATTGATAGGTTCGCCAGCGTCGTACATCGACCTTAAAGCTCTGATACTCGAAAGAGATCCAGACAACCGATATAAGCCTTCGCATTCCAGTCCTATTAGGGAATTTTAAGTTGTGCTACCCCAACGGAAAATCGGGTACTTTTTTGTAATCTTACCTCGCTTCTCGATTTCATATATGAGGCGATCGATCTCAATCGGGATGGGCTTTTTGTCGCGGGCGCATAATACTGCGAGAGGTATGCCAAACACTGCCATGTCATTAGATATGCGCGCAGCCTGAAGACGGTGTGCGGTTGGAAAAAAGGAAGAGAAGAAAGAAAAAAAAAAAAACCTAAAAAAAAAACTCACGGGGCTCAGGCCGACGGCGGGGATCAACAAAGAGTTCTTTGCCTTCGGTTGCCGGCTTGCGGCGCAGGCCTTCGATAGCTCGCAAGAAACCCTCCATGGCTACCGAATCCGTTGATTGGATCTTATAAACGGTGTTTTTGGCCTTTGGTTGCACGTACCAGATATATTGTTTCCGAGTATCTTTCGGGCAGGCTACTAGGTTGCATTGGGCAAGGTTGATGGAGATCAAAGGCCGACCCCAGTCTGGAATTGATCTGAAGGCAGGCAAATCTGCAACTGCAACAACGCGACCCTGTACATGCGGTGGTGGAGTCCACGACGATGTGAACGCCATTGATATCGGGCGGCCCACGGTTCGTATCAGGTTAACACCGAGGCGACGGCCCATACTCCCCTTCGCATCGCCTACGTCCAATCTGCCCGTTGTGGCCTGTCGCCGGTGAATTGTCTTGGTTGTGTCCCGTAGCTGCCGTGAGATGATATCCCTCTGCCGCGAGTCGCGGCGGACCTTCTCGGCTTCCTGATGGAGTAGTTCACTGAATATCTTGTGGGGTTTGCCCTTTAGAGCCTCGTTCTCTCTATTTGCAACCCCCTTTAATCTCCTTAGATCGTACTCTGGTTTTGGCGGGAATGAGTACGGTAATGGGTCGGTGCCCGACTCGTACTTTTGCGCATAAGGCACCTTTGTGATGTTGTCGATGAGGTTGTAAGCAAACCGCCGCTTGTCAAAGTTGATCAACCGGTTGTTGTCCACTTGCATGTTAGGAACGAAGCACACGATCTCGAGCATTCTCTCAAAGAGCCAGAATACGCTGGGAGCGAAAGAGTCAGGTTTTCGTTCCAGTTCGATCTCAGGAACTAGTTCTTCCAGGGTTTGGATAGGCCTTCTCTGACCTGTTACTAGGGAAGCCGCTTCTACCCACGCGTACTCAAACATTCGGCTTTCTGGGCGTACTAGTGCAGAAGAGATCGCTGTGCCAAGGAACGAAGGCAACGTCTTCCCTGGGGAACTCCTACTGCTGTCGTAGAGATCCCAACGGCTCATCGTCTTGCGGCAAATGCCAAGGCATCTAAGCACCTGAGCAAGTGCCCTAATACGCTGCTCAAGGTTAAGCCATACAGCACTAATCTGAGTCAGAAACCAGTATTTCAGGTTGGTGTGGAATCGAAACAGGTCCTTGATAGCTGCGGGAAACGCGTCAAAGACAGATTGATTCGTTCCGGGGCGCCTGAGGTTAGCAAACAGAAAGGAGATGTCTTGGATCAGACCGTCTTCTTCGTTTTGTGCAACCGCAAGCTTCGCAGGATAGAACCCCAGTGAGTCTGTGCTCTGAACCTCTAGTAACTCAAAAGCTAGCATCCAGTCGTTGATCGTGACCCGGCGGTAGTAGTATACAATCATAGCATTTGTTTCTGTTAGGAATCTCGCAAGTGTGTCCAGATTCCTGGTCATTGGAAGTAAGGGCTTATTTCTATTCGTCTTGAGGTCTGGGGAGTGGTCTTGGGGAGGGGCAAAACACCTCTGCTTGAACAAAAGCTCTAGCGCTTCAAAGGTTCGGCGAATCTCGGCAGCCTCCTTCGCTGTATCGCGGTGCCAGGCCTCGTCTCTTGATTCATGCCACTCTTCCTGAATCTCTCGCCGCCCAAGCACCATGAAAGAACTAAACGACTCCCTCATTGAGGAGTCGGCGTTGAAATCGTCAAACCAATTGTCTATCCAATGCAAGAGCGCGCGAAGGATCCCATAATGTATCTTTGCAACTAGCGCCCAATCTACGCTCCAAAAGTCTTCAGGATCCGTTTTACCGCCAGTCCAATCTGGGAAGTCTTCACTTCCGTCTTCGGACCGGAAGGCCAACCATTTGGCCCCCAGAAGCCGCTTCTTCAAAAATTCCAGAAGCACCACAGGAGATATGAAGCTAAAGTAAGTCTTAGTGGCGAAGGCTCTCTCTCTACTAGATTGATAAAAAAAAAAAAAACGTAGTACTTACCTCCGAAAGGTTGCAAAAAATGTTTGCCGATATACATCCATGTCCATGGTAAGGAATTTCCCACGTAATTCTGCTCTAGCCATTCGACTTGAAAAGCTCTCGACGCCAAGAACCAGAATATCCAATAGTCGTTCAACGGTAGCACCTTTAGCAACAACAGACACAACGGAATTATCCAGGACCTCCAAGGGACCGCGGTTGAGAAACCCGCTCTCTCCGCCATCAGGTGAATAGTCCAGGTGGTCGTGGGGCTGGTCGGATAGGCTCTGACTCAATCTCTTGGAATCCACATCAATCACGCTCATGGAGCGGGATTGAGCTTGCTCGGGTAGTGTCTTGAGGCATAGGTCGTCATCTTTGGTGGTGTAAGTCCGCTGGTTTAAGCAAGTCACATCTCGTAGGGCTTGTAGTAGGTTGCTATCCCCGCCACCTAGTTCCGAGGTATGGAGTTGCGTCATCCAATCCAGATCCTGGTGACCCGTGATTGCGCCGCTCCCAGATGGTGGGAATGAGCGGGATCGCCTGATCAGCCTGCTCCCTGTCTTGTCCATAGCTAGGTATCCGTTTTCATGGTCGAATTTGGTCTTGAGCGTTGAGTGTACATGGGCGTCTTGTCTTGAAGTAACATGTCCGCTCATCGCTGGACGGTGTTTGCTGGGCTTGACTATAGTGTCGTCATGACTAAATAGGGAATACGACGGCATAATTTGAACCATCATCAGTGGGGTTTGAGCCCCAGTCTCTATTGGTAGACGCTGGTGGTAAATGTGCTCTATGTACTGCCCTGTATAGCATGGCTCACAGCCCAAAGACAGCTGGAAGAACTCTGCGCTTTCCAAACTTGACGGATTATGATTCTTGAGGTTCAGGGAATGTAGCATCTCTTGCAGGTCCTGGTCTGTCTTGTAACTGACGGATCGCAGGCTCCAAGTCGAATAAGGCTTCTTGTACGCCTCTTTCCAATGATCAAGTCCCGTTCGAAGAGCTCTAAGTCCCGCTAGATACGGCTGGATATTTAGCTGGCGGCCCCGGCTTGAGTCTGCTTCGCCTATCTCGTGGCAGAGGTCCCCGTAATAAGGCACTACATCGGCAATAGCTATTGTGGTCCCCGTTCCGTCAGGGACAAGAATCATTGACTTGTCCTCGGGGGACAGCTTATCGATGAAATGTAGCTTCCTCCGATATAGGGTTTCCATTATCTCAATCCAAGGCTTTAGCCACTTGTTTTGATAGCGTGCATTTATGAACTTCCACATTTCCTTCAGTCGAAGAATAGGTGGTGACAAGAGCGCCATTGCTACCGCCAGCCACCCAGCCATGTCGCCTCGGGTTCGGAGTTCCTCGCCGACCCGAAACCACTTATTCCAGGTTTCTGCCCGATTCTCCGGAAAGAGATTTCTTGATTCTGCGATAAGGATATGCGAAAGGGCCCGCTCTGTCAGGAAGTGTATGCGACACACTGTGAACACTAGTGGATTTACATAGGTTTGGGGAGGGGCGCTGGGTGATAGGAAGAGAAGAGAAAGATCTTTCTCTGGACTCCAAGAATCTAGAAATGTGAGGTGGAAGAGGTGGATTTGGTCAGCAAACCTGCCAGCATCCAGCGTCTCGAATTCGTCCAGTGATAGACTTAGTGCCGCAGGCGAGTGACTCGAAAGAGGTTCCACTATTGGTGAGAGAACTGAGCGGAGTTTGCCTACGTATGTCCCAATTTCAGCCCTGAGTTCCTGTGCAAGCCTCTGGTTGTATCTGGTCACACCCTTCTCCACGAGTAGCTTGACGAGGTTTAGGAAATTCGTCTCTAGGAATAGGCCAATCTCATTTCTGAGAAGTAGACGAATGATTTCGGAAACCCTCTTGGAGCGGTCCGCTAGGACTACCATGTCAGTGAGCATCAATATGACGGTGTTCGGAACGGCCCAGGCTGGCATCGATAATGTGCCGCTCTTGGCAAACTCGCTGTCATTAGTGAATAAAATTTCGTGACACAGGGCCTCCGTAGTTCCTCCTACGATAACCTGCCCGTTGTCGCCAAGTAGGAGATCTGGGTGTCTATCGGTGGTCTTGTGAGAGAGTGCAGAGCTGTCAGATCCAAAATTAGCCGACGCTGGAGCTGTAGATGGCCTGGCCAAAGCGCTTGGTGTTGCGGCAATATCAAAGGATGATATGTGCACGGATGGGGGGGGCTTGAGAATGTGTAACTGGTCTTGCATGATGTATATGTATCTCAATGCAAGAGAGATATCTGCGGGCATTCCCTTTTTAACACCGACTTGAGCGAGATTCACCCATCCCGCAGGCGCTTCCTCGATGGCCATACCATCATCGCTGCCCTCGTCCGCAGCTACAGGTAAGCTAGTTGTAGAAGCCGACCCAATTCCACTTGATATGCTATTGGGCGCTGTCATTTTCACAACGGGAGCACCCTCACTGGAGCCGTAGACTACTGGAGAGGAGGGTTGTGCTGGTCTGGATGGCGGTGATGTCCCATGGCCAAACATATGGGTTGAGAGGTCTCTTACTGAAACGGACAGTGCTTTGTACGACGAGCTCGCAAAGTTGGTAGTAGTGAATTTCTGCTTGTTTTTCTGTGATGTCTGTGGAATATCTAAAGGCTCGCTGCCCTCACTAGACAAATCTCTGCTATTCTGATGACGGCCATCCCGCGTTTTGGGCCTGGCAAAAAGTGGCGAGGTAGTCAGGGTTGGTGATTTTAACTCCCTCCGGTCCTTGTCCTTGCCGAAGGGCTTCAGAAAGCTTGTGGTGATTGAGCGCGGTAAGCCAGCTTTATTGCCGGGTCGGTATTCGTCGTCTGGCTTTGGCGGCGGCTCCATGGTGAAAATTGGTCAACGACAGTAGAGAAGAACGTGCGGGAACTTGGGAATGGTATCGGCTTTCCAATTGCGCTTGGTCCCAGCTGCGCCGTGACGCTATATATGGACCGTGTGGTCTAGGGAAGTTCGCGAGTAGCAGAGGCGGTGCTAAGAGGAAAATCTTCTTATTTCGAAGGCGGCCAGCTCATGGCGGGTTTTGTCGCTAGACAATCACCGGGAAAACTGTCAATGGCGGTTAGGCTGCCGGCTTTGAAGGGCAACAATGCACGGCCGGAAGGGCAAGCTTACAGCAGGACCGCCCAAAGACTGCTCTGATGCTTCAGACCATTCGGGGCGAGTCACGTTGGATTGGCCGGTCCTGCGAGAACGAGAACGAAGTTCTCGACAAGCGGATGAGGCAGGCCGGGTTGTCGAAGCTGAGATGGACTGCAACAAAGGGACCGCGCGAGGACGGAAGAACTCGCCGCACCTGGGATGCAAAGGACCAGGACAAGGAGCAGTTTTTTTTTTGCGAACCGAAGACAGAAGACACGCTGGATACGCTGGAAGCGTCTGTCAACGGAGCCGGTGCTGGAACTGGGCAGCTCGGGGATCGGGGAGCAAGCAGGGCAGGGCAGCAAGCAGCAGCAGCAGCCTCGCCGGATTTATGCCACGGCGAGCAGATACGACAGGCCGTTTCTCGCCCAAGCAGCAGCGTGAAGTTCTACGACTCCAGATGACGGCGATCTGTGGCGATCTGCCATCTGCCTAACGCTGGCCCATCATCTGCGTCGGGAGCTTTTTCCATTATTTGCATTTAGCATCGCCGGCCGGGATGATCCCTGCGAGCACAAACACAGCATGCGGCGTCGTACTGCTGATGAACCCCCCAAACCCCCCCCCCCCCCATTCATTACTGCTACAGTACGCACCGCGCTCCAGCGTGTTTTGTACGATGTTGTACGCTATCCGAGTGTGAGCTCCATTCTGTACGGGGGCCGGAGTGCGCTACAGTTATCCCGGTGCTCCGTTACGCCTCCAAGTGGGTTGTGGGTTGGGGTCGGCGCACTGATCCTGCAGCCAGGATGCCGAAAATAACCCGCTGGAATTGGCCTGAAATCCCAAGCAGCATACGGAGTATGTGCCTGTACTGTATGCTTTTGTGCAAACACACTCGCACAATACCACTCGCGCTCTGTGGCAAGTAACTCTCTCTACATAGCGCTCTCTGTACAAGTACATACGATACTATGTATACCCCTAACTCTACCTGTAATCCGGTGGTGCACCAGCCCCCCTGTGACGTGTTTGCTCCCACCACCGGCCACGGCCAACCCAGGAGCACGTGCTACTGCCAAGTGTCTTGTTTTGTGTGTTGCGTGTTTGTGATCGGATTTCTGGGGATGGAGAAGACCTTGGCCAAGCCCGAGAAGAGCGGGCGAGAAGAAGAAACTTTGTTTTTGCTGCTATCAAAGGTAACTCTGTAGTAGTACGGGAGAGAGTTATTGTATATATGAGCTAGTTATCCCCAACGAAACTAGCTAAACTAACTAGGGTATATTACATAAAAGCCAACTGCGCAGAGCCTCTTTTCTTGTTCCTGCGCACGGGCCTTCTCCTTTCATTATATTGCACACATACTTACACAGATACACACATACACACACACATACATACAGATACCACTGTGCTCAACCCTATGCTTGTGCATAACTCTGTTAGATTTGAGGGGGGAAGGAGCAGCAATAATAATCCCGAGGTTTTTTGTGTGCTGGGCAGAAAAAGGGAAAGGGCAAGAAGTTTCCAGGGCATGTCGGCAACGTTGCACATTTTGCGCACTGCTACCAGAACCCCCCCCCATGTCTCTCTAGTACCCGTTTTATGCTCCTCCTGCATGGCGCGCTTTGCATGGTGATCCGAGATATTCCAAGTCGCTTTCGGGCTGTGTGGTCTAGGCTGCTACGGAAGTCGTGCATGTGGCAACGGAACAACTCCAAAAGCAACGTGTCAGGGTCCCCAACGGGAGAAGATGACGACTGCCTAAGCGCTAAATCTACATATGTACAGTGCATGCATTATTATTGCTGTTGTGCTTGATCCCATCTACATGCCACGACGAAAATCCCTAAAGTACTAGTACACAGATCAAGCGTTCAGGCACGAGCGGACCACAGACACTAGCCATTCCACGCATTCTGCCGCTAGTCGTCATTATCCCATCCTGGGTTTGGCCCGGGAGGCTTAGGTCCTGTGAATCAAATCTCGCGTCAGAAAGTACCCGATATATATTGCGTAAACAAGGTTATACAAGCTGCAACTTGGCCCTTGCAATCTCTCCGGTTGGCCTCGTGGAAACACGCGAACGGCCAAGTTTCGATCATGGGATTCAGGCACAAAAGTAAAAAATGGGGGCGGCGACTAACCTCCAGCTTGGCGGGCCACAATGATCTGGTCTACCGAAAGAACCGTGCGTGCCGCTTCGGTGGCGAGCTTGATTGCCCAGCTCTTCGAAGCAAGGAGGTCGAGAATGCCTTCGTCTTGCGCATCGAGAGTGCCGGTCCCATCGTCATTCTGTCGCTCCGAGTTAGTATGGTGTAAATTCTAGCGAGCTCGTGTAGGTACCTCAATATCAACCCCAGTCGTCCAGTCATCTTTCTTGTGGTGCGCGGTATATAGCCGGCTGAGGACTTCTGTAGAATCTAGCCCTGCGCTCTCGGCGAGCGTCCTCGGAATCACCTCAAATGCTTCTCCGTACTTCTTAATCGCATATTGGGACAACCCAGGTGTCTCTTCCCCAAAAGCCGTTATTCTCTCAACGAGATGCATCTCTGTCGCACCAGCGCCGGGCACCAGCCGTGGATCTTTTGTGATGGCCTTGACAACGTTGACTCCATCATCGACGGCGCGTTCGATGTCATCGAGGTGATTCTGCGTTGCCCCACGTATGACAAGTGTTGCAGTTTTTGTAGCCTCATTCTCCTGTCGGAATACAGTGACTCGGTCTCCGCCAATCTCCAGCGTTTCTACAAAATCCACGTTGCCCATTTCATCCGGCATTGGAGCACCCAATCTTGCCAATGGAGTCGCGCCGACGACGCGACAGAGCCTCATCAGCTCGAACTTGCTCAGCACTTTGATCACAAGGATGCCATATCGGTTCAGGTAATGGAGAGCAAGTTCACCAATAGTCGAGCCAGCCACAACCACCCTCAAACCCGAATCATGAAGCTTTTTGATGGAATCCTCGAGCTGACTCTCTTCGCCTTTAGTGAAATTTAGCATTTCCTTAGCGTTGCGGAGTAGCACCGTTCCCTTTGTCTCAGTCTGGGTGATATCGATCGGACATGAGAATACGCCAACTTTCGCCTTCTTTGCCTTCTTTACAGAACCTATCAAATATTAGCTGCATATACTTTCCATGACTTATGACATTGCATCAAACCATCTGGTTCTCGCCCAAAGACCATCCCCTTGACAACCCTGCTCTGCTCAAGGCTCCCCCCCATAATCTTGACCACCCGAATATTGTCAACATTGAAATTAACTGGATTTTTAGGAAGCACCGCAAGGACTGCCTCGGCAACCATATCCGCGAGGAAGTCCTCGCTTCCGGATTGTTTCGATGCAATAACAGTCCGAATAGCCTTGCTAAGTTCTGACTGGGATCTAATGTTCTCCACCTTGTCGATAGAGAGCTCTATCAATAGCGTTAGCTCTAGTAAGCAGTAGATCCGTGGGTAAAAACAAAACACCTTCTAATGCTTCCAAAGCAAACCTGCCCGCTCTCTCATAGCCTTGCACAATATCACTCGGCTTTAGGCCCATTCTTAATAGATCCTCAGCCTTCTTTAGAAGCTCCCCGGCTAGTACGATGACCATGTTCGTAGCATCTCCCATCTAATTATCCAGCAAACACCCGTTAGCCAAGGCCATTACACTTCCGGATAGCGACTTGGGGGCTATATGTCTTTATTCACACACCTCTGCCTCTTGTTGCTGACTCGCCATAACGATCAGCTTCGCAGCAGGGTGGACTACATCCAGCTCCCTCAAGATCGTTGCAGCATCATTTGTCAGAATCATCTTCTGCAGGTGGTTGATGACGATCTTGTTGCGACCGTACGGACCCAAAGAAGTCTGGACAGTCTGAGCGATCGTTCGGCACGCGTCGATGTTTCGCAGAACAGCGCCATCCTCGCTCTCGTAGCTGGTTTGGCAGGTAATGATTAGCTTTGTAGCCACGCGAACATCAATCGCGCAGGAGCTCACTTCTGATAGCCCTGCTTAAATAGGCCGCTGTTAGGTGCAGAAGGTATGGATAGAGACATGTTTCTCTGTTTGTAGCTCGGAGTGGGAGGGGTAGTGTGGAATTTCAGTTTTTCGATGCTTCGAGAGGTGTGAAGCTTGGCAACACAGGGCAACAAAAAAGCGCTTTGCACTCACCCAGGTGCCGCCGTTTTAGCTGGGTGGTACATGTACGGGGCACAGCGAGCGAGATCTTGGGCTACTCTAATAGCATCTACTATTAAGATTTGCAGTAGTTTATATGTTCATTGTACGTATATACCTTTACTTCCAGCAGCTTTGCTTTGCCCTTCCGGCAACTCTTCGACGAAGAATACTGTCTTGTACATGTACAGCCACCACATCATTTTTAACTAATATTCCTGGTTCTGCCTTTGTTTCCGGCAGCTCTTTTACACTCTCCTGTACATGTACAGCTACTACATCGTTTCTTACTAATGTTCTCAGTTCTACCTTAGTTCCAATAACTTCTTTACAAAGTAAATATGCTACCCTGTATATGTACAGCCACCGTTTCCGAAACGCCCTTCTCGAAACTAAGCATAATGTTAGAACTTGCTGCGGGTCTCTGTATCTTATACTTCATACACTATTCCACCGTCAATTTCTCTTCAAAAGCCACCTACAAAGCCTTGTACTGTCCATCAACAGCGTATCCCAAGAGCCGGATTTCACCCCAATCCCCAAGGGCTACCTCATTCCTTGCTTGTAAAATCCGCGCAGGAACAACGTGATACTCGAGGGAGTCTAAGATCGTCCACTGACCCAAGATTATGCCTGAGAACCCATTTGGCATTGTATTGGTGGGGCGGATCGTCGCGAGGCCTTCAATTTTATGTAGGCAATTGGAAAATTGAACTTCGATTCCAATTTGGATAATGCTACTATTAGCTGCTGCCGTTTGATAGCATTCTATTTATTGTACATGTACATGTGCAGACCATTTCCCGGTCTGTCTACAGTCCAGGGAATTCTGATAATTGGTTGAATTCTATTCTGTTTACATCGTTCTTCAGTTGCCTGCTGTGGCGGTTAACAACTCACCATATCTCGCGCAACAGTCCGCCGCAACTCCGGTGGAGGAAATAATGAAGTCTTGATTCTTTTCATCTACGCAAGAACATATGCAAGAATAACGAGCTAGAGCCCCGAAGCTCAAGTTATGCGTTATGGTATAGATAGAAACTCGATGGCTGGGGCACGACCCGTGGTTCTGTCCTATTGGGTTTGCGTTTGCGGACCTAACACCGACCCCAAGGCCACTAAGTCCTTTTTTAATCTCCGGAGGCTAGTATTCCTATCTCAGGATAGCTAGTTCTGATCTGCCTCCATTGCACATAGCGCTCCAATCGAATAACTCTTCAGATACCTTCTAGCGTACCCCTCCAGAGCAAGGACCCGGGGCGCTCCGAGAAGCTAGAGCACTTTGCTACCCGCAACAGCGTGAAAACTAGTTATGATCATTTATCTTGTACTTCGTTCTCCTATTCAGCAGGACACCGCCAGAGATAGTCTAGAGGAATAAGGATGGTGCGAATTTGCTTAACAAAAGTATGTGATACCCAGCAGCGACGCATCATAGAGAAAGCATCAAAGCAAATAAAATGTTAAGGTGTGATCGAGGATGAGGTAATAAAGATGAAATTTATATGGCTGAGGAATAAATGCTTAGCCCAGAGGCTCCCTGGCAAACTTTTGTTTGCACACTAGGGATATGTGGTTAGATCATCGACCCAAAGCCAGCATTCTTCTGGACTTGCCGGCCTGATCCAAATGAATCACAGGCCTAGACCATGTAGACAAACTCCTTTCCCATGTATCGTGATGACAAGAGATCTGAGGTTCGTGCACGCAACAATTCGTAATGACACGAACGGTGCCAGGTTCGTCGTGACACGTCCCCCAACACCGACCAAACAACATGACAAAGAACCAACCGTAGGGTGAGAAATTGCTCTACGATAGGGTTAAAGGAAACGACACTAATCTAAGGGATCCTCGAAATCGAGCGCGTCACACATATTAGTATCCCCTCGGTCGTCGGCCTCGATATCTGTTTGGTAACCGGACATGGTTTGATCTGGGAGGCTCACAGGGCTACTTGACCGATAGTGTTCGACTAAGGCCTCTTCGGGTGGAGAAAAAGACCATACCTAGAATGCTCTATCAGCGTCATTTCTTTCATTTATAAAGGGGGGATACTAGCTCTGACCTCCATGCTCGTCTTGTTCGCACGGCAGGCCATTATGACGGCCTTTTCCTCTTCAAACGCCACCCTCCACACAGAATCTGCAGGCGTACTGAGTTCTCTGACTAGATGGCCAGTCTCAAGATCCCACACCTTCACCCGTCCATCACTTCCCCCGCTTACGACTCTAGTGTCGTCAAACTGTAGGCTAGTGACACTATTGTCATGAGCAGCGAGGCGGTGAATTGGCGTCATCTTGTTGAGTGACCAGACACGGACGGAGCCATCCGAGCCACCTGTGACAAGTACGTCCCCTCGCATTTGGACTTGGCCTACCAAAGAGGTATGGCCATGCAATGTAGCATGACAATGCCTATAAGGGACCGTAAGTAAGATAGTCAACCGCGGCGGATAAGGTCAAAGACATACCCAGTGTTCGGATCCCATATTCGTACGCTAGTATCCAGACTACCAGTTGCAATCCTTATACCATCGAATGCAATTGCATAGATTTGGCTAAAGTGACCCGTCAGGGTCCTTAGGCACCTCCCCTCAGAGATGCTCCACACTTTTGCAGTTGTATCGTAGCTTCCAGACACAGCGATATTACCCTTGATTTCCAGACATCGAACACTTGCTTGGTGGCCAGAAAGAACATTTTTACATACGCCCGTCTTAATATCCCATATCCTAAGGGTTGTGTCTCTAGAGCCCGAAATGGCGGTCTCTGCGTTTGACATTTTTAAGCAACGTACAGTCGATGTGTGGCCTCTGAGTGTGTGTACACTCTCCCTGTAGGTGCGATCATAATTAGCACTTAGTACTAGTACCTGCTATGCTTTGACTCAAGCTTCAGACTAACCCAGTAGCCATGTTCCACACCCTCACGTCTCGATCACACCCTCCACTAACTAAAATGTCACCCCATGGAACCATCGCCCATACGCCCATAATGTGACCCTGTAGTGTCTTCTGGTTGTCACCTTCCGTGTCAAAGACATGGATCTTCGCGTTATCAAGCGCAACTACGATGTACTTAGAAGTCAGGTGTAGACTCGTGACGACCCCCTGGTCAGGTTTGATGTTCCGGCACTTAGAACGACCGCCATGCCTCCACGCCGTTTCGACCATGTACCGTTGCTTGAAATGTGACTTGTACGAGATCGCCTTACGCCTCCGTGGTGTAACGGAGTCAGCAACGGCATCGAAACTCCGAAGTGAAAGATTGGGTGCACTAGTCGACGGTCTAGGGAAATATTGATCGTATAACCTAGACGAAGTGTCCGGGAGCGGTGCGAGAGTATACGGGCCAGTTCTGGGGTAAATTGTTGACAATCGGTCAACAGGAGCGTGGTTCGGACCAGACGAGGACGTAGATAGCCGGCGATAGGAATGTCTATCACATAGGTTTTTCCAGGTCATGTCATCGCTGAGCAGTTCGTGCCATCGTTTTGACACTTGTGAAGACCTTGCCAGCGTCCTTGGGTCATCTATGAAAGTAAGAATCTAGATCACCAGAAGTTAGCAACAAGTGACCGAATATGCTGGGTGGATAGGAGTATACCCGCAAACAAAGCTCGTTCGGTAGAGTCCTGAATGGGTCCTTCTTTAGTCGGGGGCTAACGAAATCGTGTACGAAGATCAACTGCTGGCTATCACACAGGTTCAAGATCTCTGCAAGATATCTCTGCCGCTCTGAGCTGTCAAGGCGGCTAAAATGCGATCTTGCATCCTTCAAGAAGGCATCTTCGTTTTCGTTTACATTGTTCCAGCTAGGAGCCCTATGGTGGGGGGTCGGACTTGGCGCCGGCGTAGGTGGTGAGGCTGGAGCTGACGGTAAGAGGTTGTGGGGGATGCTAGAAGGCATAGATCTGCTAGGCGTCGGGAGAGCATGAGGACGTGTATGCATAGAGTCCGATCTCCGAGGAAGCCTTGGGGACGATGATAATGGGGTCGGAGCTGCTCGTAGCGCGATTTCTTCGTCGTCTGCGGCGGCCATCGAGGCTCGACGTTGGGTTAGGCTCAGCGGTCGCGGGTACTCTCCGGCCATTCCGAGGCTCTGGATACTGTTCATCAAATGGTATCGACGTCGTAGAGGGCGCAAACGTCCTTGAAACGATTGCGCAAGTCAGAAAAAACAGCGGCGGATGAGGGCTGTCCTTGGTCTGGTCGACACACTGTAGGGGCTGGATTCACGAGGGTGTCGGAGGGTTTCGCATGAATCGGGGTCGTGTCTTGGTCGATCCGGGGCGTGGCGGATGGCGGAGGACAAAATCGACGGACAGGACTCTCCGTCTTCGCAATCGCAGCGTAAAGAGTGGCAATTGTATGATCGCAGACGGCGCCTTCGCTCGGCCCACCGTCCAGTCGAATCTTGTTCGGACACTCCCCAGACGTCTCGTCTGGGCTGGGGATGACGCAGGAGCAGAGAAGAGGTGAATTTCGGGCAAGATCTGCTGCTAGTGACTCCGCGGGTACTCTGCTCGTGCCATCCACTCGCGGTCTCACGTTAAAGGGGTCCGAAAAGACGACCTGAGCAATATATTCAGAACTGGCTCCATTGACAGAATTCGGCAGATTCACACTCAGGCGCCCAAGGGGAAGACCTGGGTTTCTTGGCGGCGGTAGGGGAGGCGGGAGACGGAGCCAGTGCCAGCGTTCGCTAGCCGCTCGCGGGAGATGGCGCAAACCAGACTCACGGGTGGGCTCGATGATTTGATGCCGGTACTGGGCACGACTGCGAGTGCTGCAGTGGACAGTGCACTCTCACCCGTCCGCGCCGTCTCAAGACAAGTGCATACATGGTACATACGTTCAGGCAGCGGTCTTGCTACTCCTATGGGAGCACATGGGCGTGCCACACGGAATGCTGGGCTGGATGTCTATGGCCACGTTCTCAGCCAGATGCTCAGCTCAGTTGCACCCCCCCCACGCCCGGGGCACTTGGCCGCCACGCTGCCGGGTTTGCCACTGTCGACTGCGCGCACCGGTCTCTCCTCCGGGCGACAGTCTGGATTCGTGACTTGAACCCGCGGCCACAGAGAAGGCAGGCTGCTTCGACTTCGACGCCGCGCCTTCACGGTGGGATTGCCAGAGCAGTTGGCTGCCACTCCAACGCGGTGTCCCCAAGCGGTCTCGCCACGCAGCCAGCCGTGCACGACCGTCGGGGGCCGTCCAGTCGCAAACACCGCAGCGCCTGGACTGCAGCGTTGAGCTGGACGGCTAAAGGCAACAGGGTACCGCAGCACCTTTATTGCAATGCAGGCTGCGTCTGCCGCTCTGAGACCACCGAATGCTCAGTCGATGGGATCAGAGCTCGGTGGCAGGGAGTCTCAGCGTGCAGCTTATTAAACGCCAGACGTTTTTGCCTTGGCTCCTCCGCTCGGCCGATCAGTCCCTCTGCTAATATATGTACGGAGTACGGAGCACGTACGTACTACATAGTAGTGCTCCTATTTATTGTACTTGTACTTGTACATACTATGGTCCATTTTACCCCGTCAAGATATAGCCATTGTGTCATAGATTAGCCGTCAAATCAAATTAGCGGCTGACCGCAGAGTAAGATGCTTCACCGGGTAATGTTAGCGGTCACATTCGCGAGTGGGTCACGTGTCTCGCTACAGCAACCTCCTTCTCCGTTTTGTGGATTTTGAGCACTCACTGCCCGAGAGCATATCTACCACGATCGTCTCGATATGTCCAGCTCATTTGGGGCCACCGCCCTACGGTGCTACTCGCGTGCCAGCCGCACACCGTCTTTCATCCTTGCCCCCCTAATTGCGGTCGCCCCCCCACGGCAAACACCACGGCGGACTTCACGGCGATGGCAGTCTACCGCAGCGGCAGATCCAAAGATTTCCGGAATAGTGGACCAAATCAGTCAATTGACGCTCTTGGAGACAGCAGACCTAGTGGGACTCCTAAAGGTGCGCTTGCCAATACGGCCAAAAAAGAAGCCCGATATACAGCCAGATAAATCGTCTTGCGGTTTTTACGCTAACATATGATATAAAAAATTTCAAATGCAGACACGGCTCAACATCCCCGACATGCCAATAGGCGGTTTTGCCGCCGTCGCCCCAGCTGCCGCCCCCGCCGCCGCCCCCGCTGAAGAAGATGCTGCTCCAGCACAGCAGGAAAAGACGCTCTTCAATCTGAAACTGCAATCGTTTGACGCTGCGGCAAAGCCTAAAATCATTAAGGAAATTAAGGCGATGTTGGGATTGAGTCTGGTGGATAGTAAGAAATTCGTGGAGAGCGCACCGAAGATGATGAAGGAGGGTGTGCCCAAGGAAGAGTGTGAAAAGATTGTGGAGGCGTTGAAGGCCCTTGGGGGAGTAGTTGTCATGGAATAAGATTTCTCATGGGGAGAATCTGGGGATGTGGAAAGCCATGTACTTTTAGGTAGAACTAGAATGTATAAAAAGCATCTGTTTACGAATGGACTAAGGAGGGTGTCTGTTGAATATGGGCATTTAAGCATGATCACTTCAAGTTAATACAATCTCCATCTCCAGGTATTTTTTCAAGCCTAACAATTTACAATAAGATAACGCCCACCATCCATCCCAAACCAACAAAGAGTAGAGTAGAAGTGATGCCTGTATCTACGTTCATTTACATATTACCAGACAACTTGGCGAAAAGCATGTCTGAAGTCTTGGGCTATGGGGCGTTCCCATCTAGTCAGTACAAGATCCATTGGCATAGAGGACAGGGCCCGGGTCAGTCACATACCATAGTCCAGGATACCACCGCAATCGCTTTCGGCACGTTTGCTTTCAGCTTCGGGGAGCCTAACGACTCGTAAGATATTCAGTGTAGGGTAGTACTAGCTGATGGCAGAAGGGGTCTCACCACTCTTGGATCTTACTGACACGGTTTTGACTCTATTTGAATTACATTAGCATCAGTTAGTGTTTTGAAGTTTCCCAGATCGCAAGCGGATTCGTGTGAGGAAGCTTACAGTGGGATGAGTCGATAGCCATTGGGGCGGAGCATGGCGCTCAGCCTTTTCCATCCTTCGCCATCTAGCAGGCTATTAGACGGGTATCTACATAGAAACACTCCAAGGTTTTCTAAAAACAGAAGGGCTTACACTTCAACCGCAGCCTCAGGATCATAGCAGCTCTGCGCCATCATCACTAGACCCAAATATTCAGCAAGTAGACTCAGCATTGCCATTATGCATACTTACTCAACCCAATATAATCCGCCTTGGGATATCATCAGCTGCTGCAGAGAGTGACTCGCCAGAAAAAAGCTTACCTCTGACTAGAGCCCGTTAGCCCACCTAAGTTCAGGATCGTAATGAGGGTGTATGAGGCATACTTCTTGCTTCCGGGAACCAGGTCTCGTGAACCCAAAGTCTATGAGTATCTGGGACAGGAAGTCGGGGGAGCCAAGCAGGAATGCCAGACCCCACATCCCTATAGCCACCCACACCACTTGACTCAGTCGCTCAGCCGCGTGGTGGGCAACATTATGGGCTATTTCATGACCAAGAACGACCGCGAGTCCGTCCTCAGTGTCACAGATGGGGAGGATGCCGCTGGGGATCTCATTAGCGGGATGCCCTTGGAGGCGTTATGTGGTGGCAACATACCTAAATACAAAGACCTTTCCACTAGAATGCGTCATTAGCCACTCGCCTAAACCTCTGGAGAAGAACCTACTTACCCAGGTAAGACGAAGGCATTCTTTTCTTTAGGATCATCAATGACATGAACCTCCCACTTTGCGTCCGTGAGTCCCGAAGCCGGAATAAGACGATTCAAGACCCGTTGTACTAGCCTGGAGTCTGGATGATATGCTGGCAGCACTTTGCTCCCGTACTGCCGCAGTACCTGCTGGTACATCTGCTTTGCCATTTCCTCTTCATTCTCCGGAGAAACGACATTGAAACGTCTGCGTCCAGACACCTAGCCACCACGCCCGTAAGCAAACGAAACTACACTCATTGGGGGGAGGGGGGGGAACTTACAGGGACTTCCTCTAGGTTCGATGTATAGAAGTAAAGGCC
Source organism: Geoglossum cookeanum (assembly GCA_021527025.2). Lineage (NCBI taxonomy): Eukaryota > Fungi > Ascomycota > Geoglossomycetes > Geoglossales > Geoglossaceae > Geoglossum > Geoglossum cookeanum. The sequence goes on from JAJDFF020000005.1 coordinate 183,455, forward strand.
GGTACCCAGCACACAAACTGCAGCGTATCTAACTACGGGGCTCTGAGACCACCGCGCCTTCAAGTCATTCACCCTATCGAACCTGCTGTACCGCGGACCACCCCCGGGATATCCAATACGGTATGCTGTTCGCTTTTGCGTGTACACGGGTTGACAGCTGATGGATTTCGGTCGAGTCGTCTCCCTCAAAACAGCTTGTGTCACGGCGCCCTTATTGGCGAAGAGCCGGAGCCGGAATGCAAACATTGTGGCTTGTCACTAGTTAGTTCATGGTCGTCAAGCCTCCAGTGCTCCTAGACCTACGGGGTAAAGTGGCATCTGTGGGTTGAGCCGCAATCTGATTCGATTACTTATTCACCGAGATCGACTAAGGATAAACTCCACCCCATTCCGAAATTAGAAGACCAAGCCATTAAAAAAGTATTCATTGTCGACTAAAATATCCAATATCCTCACCAGCCCAGAAGTCTTCAGAGAGAAATACAGTGTAAGTGAAGGTAAATCTACATCAATCGCCTGTGTAGGTATAAAATCCATCGCACATAAATAACGAGAACACCGTCCCTGCAACACCTTGACCGAAACATTGCGATTATCTGGGACGCCTTGCCTGCAAGCCACGCTACCGAGCGAACATAGTGATACAGAAAAGTTCGCATGCCATCATATTACAGTCGTGATAACGGTGACCATATACTTAGTTCCATCTTCAGGTTTCCTCCAACAAAGCCTCATCAGCCTCCCGCCACTCTCGCGATTTCGCAGAAAGCCTTTTGATGCCTGCCACTCGGCCAGCCCAAAGAGACTCAGTGGGCGTTCTAAATGTATAAGCCCTTTGCGAAGAAATAACGCCAATCGCTTGAAGAACGGCCTTTCTTGAATCCCGTCCAAAAACTGCAGGATGGTTAATCCATTCCAAGGACGACTCGAGTTCTGCATCGAGACCCGAAACTGTCGTTACATCGATTCCGGCGGCAGGCGTATAGTTAGGTTCTGCGTGCGGCGAAGGGGTACGTCTCCGCTCTGGAGATGTCCCAGTAGCAGAGGGTGGTGGTGTGCCATTCGAGCTGAGCGCGCTGTTTAGAGATGGGGATTTCGTTGGTGTAGGTGGGATAGGAGGTAGCCCGCCTTTTCCCAGTCCCTTCAAAATGCTTCGAGTTTCTGTGAGTAGGTGGTGCGCGCGCTCGTGCTGGCTCCGAGATACAAGTGTAAGTGCTCGTGTAAGCATGTCAGACGTCAACAACTCCATGCGGCGCTGGACGATAGACGGGTGTGGAGGGATTGCCGGCGTGCTCGGTCTATCGTTCTGTTTCCGCTTCGGCTGAGCTGGTAGCATGGTGATTGCTAGAAGAGACGGCCGCGGCAGGTGGGTGAGAGTTCCATTCCGTAGGACATCACAGTACGTAAGGTCTGCTTGAATCAACGGAACTTCTTCCACGCTGATCACGCGTTGCTCATCTTGATCTAGAGGGCCACCAAGAGCCTCCAGCCCTGATACTATGGACTCCCAAGGGTCCTGAGGTAGCTGCTCCTGAGATGAATTATCTGGAGCAATAGCGAGTTGGACGAGAATATCTGTCACTAGATTAGCTAAATCAACACATCGGATAATTGGATATGAACCTCTCTTATCTCCGAATCTTAAATCGCCGAGGGAAGCCTCTGCGTCCCTCCCTGTTGCTCGTTTCGTAATCTGCAACGCCCCACTGATCTTTACAAATTTGGCTGGGGAGCCTTCAGGGAGCTTCAGCCTTAGCTTTACGTTCTGGTGTGACAGAGTCTGAAGAGACCCGAGACACCCAGCAACGCATTCCCTCAGCATCATCCAATCTTTCACATATGTGTAAGATGCCTTAGTCCGAGTAGACAGCTCAATCATTGTATCAGGCTTGTGAGTTAACCCAAGTCCAAATGAGTGGATAGTGACCCTAGCTAAACGTTAGTTGACGCTCGACACCCAAACCTCAGGGAACAAACTTTGCAGCCTCAGCTCTAGACACCACGAAATCAACGCTATCGGCATCTGAAGTAGAGGAATCACTTATGAGCAGGATCGTTGATATTGGGTTGTTCGATTTTCGCTGCATTAGGAGATCCATCGCAACATTGGCACCCTCTACGACATCTGCACGGAGACTTTTTTGACCGACGGGGCGGATCGAGTTGAGGACGCCGGACCACCCACTCCATGTCTTCGTAGTCATTCCGACGAGCGGAACGCCGCCACCGCTGGAGCCGAACGTTACCAGGCCCATCCGATCTCGGTTGCCTAGGTTCTGGACGAGAAACCGTAGGGCATCGCGGAGGAGGGTAATCTTCAGTCCTTGCATGGAAGAAGAAACCGGGATGACGACGACGATGTCCAGAGGGACGTGGACCGCTGAAGGCAGTCGGTAGGCATCCTTGGCTGAGTTAGTATACTCTGTTGGTGCAGTGTTGGTAGATCTATTTGCGCCAAAGGCAGAATTTACCGAAGACACCCTTCTCGTTGTCTTCAGCGTCCGGTAGTCATCATCATCTGTCTCTGAAGCTTCTTGGTTTTCGTAGTTGGGATATGTGACTGCTGCCGGCGCCTCTGACGCATTAAGGTCAAGGAGAGCCCTCCTCCACTGTCCCAACTGTCCTCGGTTTGGAAATTGAAGATGAAAAGAAGGCAGTTCGGCAACGGAGAGACTCAAGGTGAGTATGTGCTCATCTAGTAAGCGTAAGTTCAAGGCCGTTCCATAGAATCAGCCCAGTGAGGGGCCCTACCTTGGGAAGTAGATTCGGTAACCTGCTTTAAATGCTTCTTGATCAAGATTGACCCCTTCAAGGTGCACTTCAACGCCTTTTTTTTGGTTACCTCATCCCAATTTGGAGGCGGCGGGGTGACTTTCTTCTCTTTCACGCAAATAAGCATCTCGGAGAAAAGATAGCACTCTAGCTCCTGCCATGATTGACGGTCCTTGCCCACTTTGACCGTTCCGTACAATCGCAGCCTCCCAAATCTAGGGCAAATTAGCCTCAATATTTGTTACGCAGGATACCAGAAAAAAACCTTTGGAAGTCTAGACCATGCCAATTCTCCACACGCACACGCAAATCTTCCGTTATCGTATCCAGCGACTCGGATGGCTCACCGGGAGACGAAGGTTTTTTAGGGGATTCAGACCGAGGCCGTCGGTACCCATCATCACGAGACAGAGGCTGCTTATGGGGGGCACTTCGGAGATCTTCAGGATCCGGTCTCCACAAGCCCTCAGGCACTTCTACAGTGACCAGACAGGTCAGGCTCTGCTGCTGTCGAGAGCGGTTGAGTGTTGGGAATTCACTTCGCACGACAACAGTGGGAGAGGGAATGGGATTTTTTGCTGAGCCGTGCTGAGTGCTCAAGTCAGTCTCCATCGACTGGACATCGTAGTCATGCCGCCGGCCGTTAGCACTCTGTTGCGTTTCGGCATACTCTGCCGATGAGCCTGCGCCAGTAGCTTCACTGCCATTCCTATAGTGTTGGCGGCCGAGGCGCTCAATACGCTCCCGACTCTCCCTGTTGTCTCGCTGCTGTTCGTGTGTGCTGGGATCACGACCAGGACGGTCTCGGCTGGTCGACTGCCCATCCCAGGGTGTGGGCGTGGTTTGCGACTCGCGAGGAGTATCCCTTGCGTCACTTATCGAAACGGAACGAACGATGGTGCTTAGTTTTTCTGCAAGGAGTGAGTTCCAATCTCGAACCTGATCAGGATCATCAACCTACCCAAGTCGAGAACGTTGCCCCCCCTGCTTGTGTCCAGCCCGAGCGGCGCATTGCACGTTGGGCAGTACTGCGACTCAAACTCCTTGATGTATTCGTAAAAGCACGCCTCGTGCGAAATGTGGCCACAGGAGAACTGGAGTATTCGCTCGCCACGCAGCGTGTGCTCCAGAGGCTCCTCGCAAACGGCGCAAACCCCGCCGACAAAAGTCCGTTCTCGCCTCGTGCGCGATCGCTCCAAGTCCAGCATTCCCGCCATCACAGCGACCTTCTTCCGGCCAAGGGAAGTCTCGGAATGAGAACTATACGTTGGGCGCTCGCCTTGCCACGAGCGAGCGTAAGATCCGCCTGTTGCCGGACGGAAACGAGACGACTGGAATGAATTTCCGTTGTGTCTGAGAGATGCAGACGAGCCTGATCGGTCAGCCAGGTTGGGGTCGCTCGCCTGATGTCGTAGTCGCCCGTCCAAAGGCGCAGGAGCGGGCGAGTCCTCGAAATATTCGTCTTCTTCTGCGGTTCCGTGGCCGGGCTTTGCACGCTTCCCACTAAGGCCGAATCGGTACCAGTGACTGGAAAGATGAGAATCTTTCTCTTTGGAGGAGGTGGATTTGGAGCGTCTAGACATGGGACGAGTTGGTTTCGAGCAGCTTACATGAAGGTGGGATGGCCCGACCTTTGTGTGATTTCTGATTCTTACTCGCGGGGGTACCGCGACGGTTTTGTAGTGGCTGAGTCGGTATTGGTTGGTGAGGCCTGCAGGCAGGTTGGTGCGCGGGAACTCGAAGAACGCTGCCGAAAGGGAAAGGGTAAGCACGTTTGGCGATTGTCTGGAGCTTTACCGAACTCTGTTCTGCTGCAGCCGTCCGACGCAGCCCGCGGTGAAGGTGCAGAGCTAAGCAACGCAGTCTGTCTGTGGGAATCAGGAGGGGGCGAGAAGAATGGCTCAGGCCCACGGTCTGGAGAGGACAACGGGAAGGGGGCCGAGCCACCAAGGGGGGTGGATGCTGCTCGGTACGATTCCCTTGGTCCTAGCAGCAATGCGGCTTGCTGGAGGATTTGCTGAACCACAGCAGCGGGCAGCCCGCCAGTGTTGCATCTGGAGCTGGGCTAGCAACTGCAAAGGTATTTTGTTTTCTACGCCGGCGACCGCCCTTGAAACACACACTTTCTCCCGCCCGATGTGTGTGTTATCGCTGGACATTCCCCTCTGGGAGATCTTCTGGCCCGCGTCCTCCTATAGGACAGCTGCGCAGCCAGGTGGCAGGATCAACCGTGGAGGCAACGGCTCGATTACGTGGGATGCAATTCTTTTGTGCCCGCACACAAGGAGCGCGAGGAGTTGGTACCAACGATGATTCGCCAGAACCGACTACAGTGGCGCACCTCGACATCTCCAGATGCTACTCCGTACGTTCTTGCAGGATGGGGTACCAATGTATGACAATGGTTACAGACGAGCGATCTTCTGTTTTGGCGGCAGCAAGCCAAATCATACGGGCACCCGGTCGTTTGAGCAAGCCGGCAGTTTGCCCTGTTGAAGGGAATCCCGGATGGATATCATGCATGGAAAACGTGCTCGGCTTCGGTCCAGCAGTCGACCAAGTGATCGGAACACAAGAGCTGAAAAGTGACAGAAGTATCTTTCTCTCCGGGCCGCTGCCAGACTTCTCGATCTCACCGAAAGCCACCATCTCGGCTGCGCCTCCAACATACCCAGTGTATTCCGTACGCAGTCAGTCCTCGGAGCCCACAGGTGGAAATGGGTATTTCGAATGACGCCAGCATTCCAATTATTACTCCGTACATGACGAACTCGCGATTCCCCCCTCCAAAGAACCCTAGGGTTCAAGATTAATCAATCAACCCGCCAACCCGACATCAATTCGTTCAGCGTTCTGCCATCCACAAATTTCCCTGCGCCCTAACCACGAGGGGGTTGCGCCGAGGCTGAGATAGTTCCCGGGTTCAACCACATCCCCGTCGGGAATCGTCATCCTCGGGTGTGAAAAAAGAGTTGGTGTGTGCCGTTCGAGCGCCAACACTAGTCATAATTGGGGGTCGATTCAGCTGCCAGATTGGTAAAGTGACACTTGGGCATCCCCCTTCAAACGGGTAACAAAGCACCCAATTAATGCCCTCGGCAGGCAATTCCCTGCATGTAATATGGCGCAACTCATCACCCACTGGAGAGAGCGATCAGAAGAACGTCGACTCGATTCCCTGGCAATAAGACGCTGACTTAAGAGTAAAGAACAAACTAAAGAACAAACTTCTTTTTTCCACTCAATATATTGAATGCGCTCGGCCCGCATGACCAGCGCAACGGTTAAAGTTAATGCTCTTACCTGGCTATATTCTGTGGTTTATTGAACAGGCGCACGAATCATATCCACGCTTGTATGCTTGTACAATATTGTTCTCTGTACAGGGCCAGCATTGCGTGCTAGGAACCCCGGATTTCGCCCGGTCGTTTGTGCAGTCTATAGTCTATAGACGGGGTTCTGCATTTGAGATGCATTTGAGAGATGAATTGACTTCCTGGGTCACGAACTCGCCAAGATTCACTGGGGTTTTGGCTCCCTATTGTGTCCACAAGAACCCAGTCTACGGGATCCCGGAATCCGATAGTTTGCATTGAGCAATCGCGACCACGTCCACGATGGAGGCTGATATTCCGGCCTTACGAGTAGTAGTGGTAGTAGTAGTGTAGAACCGCTATGCTGTCCGGGCAAGTAAGCCTGCTGTGCAGCAACTCCTGGTCCTTGCCCCGAATGATATGCCCCAACATCAAGTTGGCAGCTGCGACTAATTAGTAGGTGCCCCATTATCATAACGCACCCACGACACATGCTCCCAGCGGGAAAAAATTACTCAAAGCGGACACCCAAAGTATTACCGGAACCGGCTCACCATACATAAGTTGCTTAGAGCCTCACTCTGCAACTCCAGCCCTACCGCATGGAACATGCCTAGAACCATTATAGAGCCCATTAGTAGGGTTGATTTTAGGTTTCCATGGCAAACCAAATACAACAGATCAATTTGTCCCTTCGTGCCTACAAAATCAAGATACTCCAGCTCAATCTCCAGTTCTAATGGTCACATCAGTAACCCAGCGGGATAGATAAGATTCTCGTTCTATTTACTGCTACTAGTAAAGCGTCTAGGATCCGCACGAAGTGCCTAAGCCCTGTAGCTATTATGAGTTGAAGGCTAGTCCGCTAGGACTGCTAAGCCGCCCGGTAGACATCGCCAGCAGGATTATGGGCTATGAAATGTATGAGTCGAGGTTCCGCCTGGCGTCCTTGGTAGCTTGAGCACGTACTTAGGGTATTGGCTTTGGTCTCTGCCCACCTCCCATACTCGCTTGTGTGCCGGCGGGCAGAGACTTACCCTGACACCCCAAGTACAAAATACCGACAGATTATGGTGTTTGCCCTTCGCCTCGCTCATCGCTGATCACGTAATCACAGTTTCGCTTAGCCAGCTACAGCTCCCAACGTTCAACATCTTTCTACCTGAACGATTTCCATCACCTACAATCATCCGAACATCAATTGCCGCCCATCATGTTGTCTCGAACGGTGAGGACGAGCTTCATATCACCGTTGAGGCGCAGTACGTATGTGCCAATCACCAGACGACTGGTCACTACGGATGCCGCTTCGTCTCATGCAGACAAGGAGTCTGTTCCTGAGGTACGTCCGAGCCGAACCAGCTGAGGCCCTGGATCTACCTAACATTACGACGAATAGGAAGACGATAAATACTTCACCGTGAACTTGTCTGACGAGAGCTTTGAGACATATGATCTCGACCCTCCGCCTTACACACTTGACGTAACAAAGGCGGAGCTCAAGAAGATGTATTTCGACATGGTCAGCATACGGTATAGTATCCCGTCCCTCTCATCTGTGTAAGGCTTCCGCTAACATACAAGGATAAGGCGCATGGAGATGGCTGCAGACAGGTTGTATAAAGAGAAAAAAATCCGCGGCTTTTGCCATCTTTCAACAGGCCAAGAAGCCGTTGCAACTGGAATCGAACACGCAATTTCTAAGGAAGATTCTGTGATCACCGCATATCGGTGTCACGGCTTCGCTCTTATGCGTGGAGGTACCGTGAAATCCATCATTGGTGAGCTTCTAGGGAGAAGAGAAGGCATCGCTTATGGGAAGGGTGGATCAATGCATATGTTCACCAAAGGGTTCTACGGCGGTAATGGCATCGTCGGTGCACAGGTGCCAGTGGGTGCAGGCCTTGCATTTGCGGACAAATACTTGGGCCGCTCCAATACCACCATCTGTCTCTACGGTGATGGTGCTTCGAACCAAGGGCAAGTGTTTGAGGCTTACAACATGGCAAAGCTCTGGAACCTGCCTGTCTTATTTGGCTGCGAGAGTATGTAGAACCGTCCTTTCGAATTTATAGTTTTATCACCCCAAATACTAACAGCCTTGCAGACAATAAATACGGGATGGGGACAGCTGCCAACCGTGCAGCTGCTTTGACAGACTACTATAAGCGTGGCCAATATATCCCTGGCCTCAAGGTAAATGGCATGGATGTCCTTGCGGTAAAAGCAGCTGTGCAGTATGGCAAGCAATACACTTCAGCAGGACATGGCCCGTTAGTCCTAGAGTACGTCACATATCGCTACGGGGGCCATAGTATGAGTGACCCTGGAACTACCTACCGAGTAAGTATCGTTACCTCCCTAAATGCACTTCACCTAAATTGGTAATTAATATAATTCTCCAATTTAGACAAGGGAGGAGATACAACGCATGCGTAGCACGAACGACCCGATCGCCGGCCTGAAACAGAAGTTGTTAGACTGGGAAATAGTAACGGAAGAAGAACTCAAAGCTATTGACAAGGACGCGCGGAAGTACGTCGATGACGAGGTTGTGGAGGCAGAGAAGATGCCACCGCCGGAACCCACCCCGCAGATCTTGTTCGAGGACATATACGTAAGAGGGTCAGAACCAGACTTTATGCGGGGCAGGATTCCCGATGAGAACTACTACTACAGCCAAGGGAATTAGGGGTCGCTGCGCTAGTAGGAAGGAGGGTATTTGTAATCTAATAGACTTCGGCTGAACAAGACTTTGTACGAGATTTTTAATTTGCTGTAACAATTTCCTCGTAACCGACAGTGTCAGAATCAATTCAATAATTCAAGGGCCAACTTATTCACCATTGGCACGGGATCCATCCCTCTTTTTTTTTTTCTTCCCCTCTTTTTTTCCCTTTTTTTTTTTTCCCCTCCCTTTTAATTTTCACAGAACAAAACAAATAAACTCCAAAGCCTTCTCCCCTCCCCTCTCCTCTTTTTTTTTCGTCACTTTTTTTTTTTTTTTTTTTTTTATATCACTTTTCTTTTCGTCACTTTTCTTTCACTACCTTTTCTTTTCGTCACTTTTTTCGTCACTTTTCTTTCACTACCTTTTCTTTTCGTCACATTTTTTTTTCCTCCCTTTTTTCCATCAAGTCTGGAACTTCAGAGCTCTAGAACTCGAAAGCCCTCGTTTGATATAGCGCGAGGCTAAGCTTAGGGGGGGACTAGGGGGGAACTAGTTTCTTTAAGTTGGCGGGAGGGCAGGTCAGGTTTTGACGGGAAGGCGAGGGAGGAGAGGTCTGTGTGTGTTGGGTTGTTGTCGCCGTGACGAGGAAATAAATGTCTAAAGAAATTTTTTTACATTTTTTTTAATTAATCTTTTTTTTTTTTTTTTTTTGCAAAAAGGTCACATTTTTTCTTTTCTTTTCTTCTTTCTCTTTTGTACATTCATACATACATGGTATTATTTTTTTCTTCCCCCCCATTTGATATGCATCGAAGGGGGGGTTTTCCTTTTTTTCTTTTTTTTTTGTCCCTTTCCCTCGACGGAAAGGCTATATTAAATGCAGGAACCAATTGTACGCCGTGCATATGCTGGCATCCTGTGATGGTCGAACCTGTTGCCCAAGGCCCCCGCCCCAAAAAAAAACTCCATGATAAAAGCCACAAAATGCTGCGCCTCCGCTGGAGGTAATAAGGCTAGCAACGCTTGTATCGAAACCTCTACCTCTCTCTCTCTCTGCCGCCCCTAATACCCCCATCCCCCGGTCTATATATCGTCGCTAACCTTCCGCTTCCTCCTGCCTACTTTCTTCTTCTTTGAGTCAGCTCCGTCTTCTCCCTCTTCCGTTTTCTCTCCTGCCGCTGGAGCATCGGGAATCTTGGCAATGATGTCTTGCAGGAAATCAAACTGCTCGTCTTTCGCGATAGCCTGCTTGAGATGAGCCGCCGTGATGCGCTTTTGATTGCGGGAGCCAGCCTCTTGGGCAGCTTTGCAGACCAGAGAGATCATGAAGAGCTCCAATGCTTTTGCTGTTGCACGGCGAGAGAAAGTCAGTAAACGATTGATTATCTGAACAGGGAGCAAGAGCTCGCTTACAAACGATTACCGGTGTGACCTGGGCCACTTTCCCAACATCCTCATCTGCCTGCATGATCCTCTTGATCCGCGCAACTGGAAACTTAGTCTTGACCAGGACCGAGCCAGTCGCCGAAGCCTCCCCTTCCGCCTCAGACTTGACGTCCATCTTCTTCGCACGACCACTCCGGCCCGTCCGCGGACTGGAAGCGTCGGGCATGTATTCGTCGTCGTCGTCGTCGGTGAGCCGACTGTGTGTTCTGTTGTTGCGGCTGTTGTTTTTGCCGCCGCTTGTGTTGTTATGGTTGCTGCTGGTCGTGTGAGGCAGAGGTGCCGCGCCCGGTGGCTGGGGGCTGAAGTATGGAGAGGCGGCGTGGTAGGCCGGATGGGGCGTGAAGGTATCACGAAACGGACGGTGGCTGTTGGGTTGGGCAGGAGGAGCATGGGCTGGCGGCGACGCGGTATTGTAGGCGGAGAAATCTGGTGACTGCGGTGCGTAGGTGTCGGGCTCGTCCATGGCTTGCGTCAAACAGCACGCGACGCCGAGTCTTATCGATAAGGGCTATTGTCCGGGCTATTGTGCGGGCTATTGTGCGGGTATTTGTCCGGGCTACTGTGCGGGCTCGTGTCCGGAGTATTGCACGCACGGCGTGGTACAGAGGCCACTATGTACGCGCACCAGTCACGGGCCACGGCTGCCGTGAATGGGCAGTGGATGGATGAATGGGCAGTGAGTGATAGGGCAGTGTCAGTGGCAGTGGCAGTGGCAGGCAGTGGCAGGCAGCGGATGGGCCGGCGGTCGGGGCCAGAGGTGAATGGTCGGCGACGTGCTGATTGGCCGGCGCGCGTGCAGCGGCAAGGGGCCGAGTGGGGAGGGGGGCGTTTCTCAATGCAAAAATATGAATCTGGGATTTCGCTTTCATTTTTCGGGGCGGGAGACCGGCCTTGATTTATACGCGATCCATTGTTGTGTCGGCCGCCTCGCCGCTAGCCCGTTCTGATCGATCGCTGCCCCCCTCATCCTATTTTCTGCCCCCATTGCGACGACCAACAGAACATACGACGACGACAACAACAATAGCACCAACAACAACAGCGGCAACTCCGCAATGACAATGCCTGATGGCGACGTTGAGTGATGATAGAGCTACTGCCACAAGGCCTCTTTCTCGTGCGATAGCGTGCCTCCTGTCTGGCGTACCGCGTCTGCGAGTGTTCGAAGCCCGAGTCGTGCCATCTGCCCCCGTGCGTGGTTCGAAGTCTGTGGCTTCGTTGCTCGAGGTGGCTACAACGGGGAATGGGGCATCTGCGCGTCGATCGGGGCCGATGGTGGACGAAATTACTTGATCTAATCTGACAACGTCCTTTCTGGCATCTCTGTCGCACCTACGCCGAAGCGATCTCGTCCCATCCAGTTATTCCGTCCCGGGGTTATTCGAAAAGGCAAAAGGGCTTCTTCCAAGGCCAACTGCTGGGGGAACTTATGGCTAGACCCGTAGTGTAGACATACATGATTCTGTCGCCTTTGTTCCATGCGTTAGGATAGATAGTTCTTTGTGTGCTCCGTAGAAAGCGCCCTTGTCAACGGCGGTTAGAACTGGCATCGCTGGTTGGCCGGGGCGTTTTGCACGTGAAGGGCTCAGTCACGGGACCAGCCAATCAACGGGCAGCATCGCCGGATGTTTAGCAAGCCAACGAGGCTGAGCCTGCGAAGCCCCAAAACCAAACCCTACCAAGGCGGATCAGTCAAGTGGCCATGGCGACTGCAATGGACACGGACACTCACCCCAGGCGATTTAAGTGCGGTTCTCCTCACAGCGTTTATCGCCTTGAGGTCTTGGGTTTCCCCGCGATCATGAACACTTGACTTTCGACATCGTACCTTGCGGCACCATGACCATCTTTTCCAGGAAGCATAAACTCCAAAAATCAAACGCAGTGCCGAAGGCGACGGCCCAAACCCCCACTGCAGGTCCCTATCTTAATCCACTTCCGCCACAGTCCGTGCAGTATCTTACCCCAAGCCCTCAGTATCGAGCCAACTCCGAATGGGCGAGAAGCCAGCCTTGCTTTCGCTTCAAAACTGGGCCGATTCTGGGATCCCAATCATTCCACCAACTCAAGCCCAAACAGTCAGAATATGTTGCAAGGAGAAATAATGCTAGATTAGGACCAGCCTCCAGCACCCCAAACGTGGTGACTAGCCCGGCACAATATGTGAACAACGAAGTAGACAGATGGCAACAACAGGCTACTGAATACCTGGATCAAGGGACAGCGCTTGTGGATTTGATATCAAACAAGTTCAATAGCGTAATCACGCTCATTGATGGGGAGAACTTTAGCGGGGAGGAACAAGATTTGGGTATGCATTATAATTCAAATTAAGCCCGAATATCCCCTTCCATGGAGAAAATACTCACAGCAACTTAGTTATCCAAGAGAGATCCACTCTTGGAATTAGAGGCGGCGGGATTACAGGAAATAGGGCATTATCACGGGGTGCAAATACAGCCATTTCCGCGGCCGTAACGAGCACGAACTATTTTGCAAAGGCCAATCTTTACACAAACTCGAGACTTCCCCCAGGTACACCTAGCTTGAGATTGTAAGTACCGCCTGGCCGAAGCAATCAAGTGCAATTCACTAAACCCCAAACAAGTTATATACCAACGTACCCTCTCCTCTGCCTTGCGGCCTCATACTCCCAGCGAGTATACACAAAACCAACCAGTGCAGAGCGGGAAACGCACGTTAATGCCGACTGGAGGATGGGTACTAAGGCGATGGTCATAAAGTCAGTGCCACTCGACAATATGAACACTGTAGTAATCGCGATTCGTGGGAGCCAAACATTCATGGACTGGGCTGTCAACTTGAATTCTGCTCCTGCATCGCCAGAGGGCTTTTTGGTGAGATGATGTATACAAGCCTAGCTCACGCACAATTATTCATTTGATCGCAGGATGACCCAGGCAATTTATGCCATTCTGGCTTCCTTTCCGTTGCGCGCAAAATGGTGAAGCCTGTTGCTGCCCGACTTCGAAATATGCTGGAAGAAAATCCCAACCGGACGAATTGCTCTCTGTTGATAACGGGACATTCTGCTGGTGGAGCAGTGGCAAGTTTGCTATACGCTCATATGATGGCAAGAGGCGTCAACTCCGAAATGAAGTTTCTGACTGGCTGTAAGCCCCCCCCCCCCCCTTCCAACAAGCACACAACCCACAGAGCCTACATGGGATATTGACCAACATTAGGTTTCAAACGTGTCCATTGTATCACGTTTGGGTCCCCTCCTGTCTCCCTCCTTCCTCTCCAGAAACCTGCATCTCCTCAACTCAAGAAATCACATTTCCTCTCCTTCATCAACGAAGGTGATCCCGTCCCACGTGCAGACAAGGCCTACGTCCGATCTCTCATCGACCTCTACGCAGCACCTGCCCCTGGGCAAACCTCTCTGCTCCCGGCCCTGATCCCAACACCGAAGCCAGGGAAATTCTTTAATAAGCCCAAACCGACAAAGGTGAAACCTAAACCGAATAAACCCGCAGTACCTGTCACTGCGGACAATAGCGGTGTAGCCTGGAAAGTGCCTCCGACATTGCTATCGAATGCGGGCAAACTAGTTGTGCTAAGATCGAGGCATCCGGGAGAAGACGAAAAGGATATTGTGGCGTGTCTCACCACCGATGAGCAGCTACGGGGTGTGGTGTTTGGTGATCCTGTTAAGCATATGATGAAGTTGTATGCTAGCCGGATCGACAGTCTGGCAATGAATGCGATATTGGCTAAAGGCAGGTCCTAAGTCTATTCTATATCGCTAGAGTTCTTTTTTCGGCTGTGTTTAAAAAACTGGATTCCTGCATACGGGGAGGGTTAATGCTCTTTATTCCCATCTCTATCATCTAATGAATCCGTCGGCATGGGTACGAGGGAATTTTGACGAAGCGATAAATAAATAATAGAAATGAGGGTTTTCTTTTCTCTTTTCCTACCTTCTCTGTACTATGTATACGTGGCGTGGCACACATACATACTTAGCTCTCATCTTATGTTTCTTCTCCCTTTCCCAAGTTCTCTCTAGTTTCTGGAGTTTTTTGTTCTTCGAGATCCTTTTTTTTATCCGGCCCCTGGAGGGGGGATATTATAATGACAAACATAAAAAGCAACCCAAACCTAACCAAGGTAGAGAGAGACAGTGTGTGTGTGTATATGTGATAAAGCGACAGTGCTGTAAAATAAAAATCGCCATTTCCCCTCCCCCCCAACATTACACATTATTAAACGCCATGCAAGCTAGGTCATTATCTTTTTATTTTTATTTTTTACCCTTTACTTTTTATTATTAATTATTATTCCGGGCCTTCCGACAGACAGCCTGACGAGACTTAGCAACAACAACAACAACAACCAAAAAAAAAAAATAAAAAATAAAAAATAAAAAATAAAAAACCTTAAATTGACTTCCTCCCCTTCTCCCCCTTCCCTCCCTCATGACATGGCATATGTTACGTATATATGTGTATATATATATACAGTATATACAACAACAAAAAAATAACCATAAACAAAAACAGATAAAAAAAAAAACGATAAATAAAATAGATAGATATAAAATTAAAACTAGATTAAAAAAAAACAACACCCCCCCCCCCCCCCCCCCCAATTTTTCCCCTTGAGCTTTTTTTTGTGGAGGATGTGTGTGTGGGATGCGTGCGTGGATGGTGTATATGGTGGTGGTGCGGTGCGGTGGGGGGTGGGTTGTGTTGTTTGTGTATATGGTGTGGTGCGGTGCGATTGGGGGGGGGAGATATGTGGATGGTGGATGGTGGTGGTGCAGTGAGGGGAGGAGGAGGAGGAGAGAGGGGACGAGGGACGAGGGGGGAGAGGAGGAGGAGGAGGAGGGGGGATAGCGGGGCGGTCTGAGCTTTTTTTTGTTTTTCTTTTTGGGAGGTGGGGGCCGTGGGAGGAGGAGTTTTTTTTTTTTTTTTTCTCTTGCGTTGTTTTGCGTTGTTTTTTTTTTTTTTTCGTTTTTGGCGGTAGTAAGTAGTAGTAGTAAAGTAGTAGTAAGTATGGGTGGGCGGGCCCCCTTCCCCGAGATATATATATATAGCTCTGCTACTATTGCATATTTTTTTTTTTTTTTTGGGGGGGGGGTTTTTTGGGGTTTTTGGGGTTTTTTTTTGATATCTGTGTGTGTGTGTGTGTGTGTGTGTGTGTGTGTGTGTGTGTGTGTGTGTGTGTGCATGTGCGCAAAACAAGCAAGCAAGTAAGTATGTAAGTAAGTAGGTGGGTGAGTGAGTAAGCATGGGGTTGAGTTTGAGTTTGGGTTTGAGTTGAGTGGAGTGGAGTGGAGTGGAGTGGAGTGGAAGAAGACTTGGGCTAGATTAGATAGGTGGGGGAGTTAGGTGGGTAGGTGGGTGGGGAGGGGGTAAATATCATCATCATCATCATCGCCCTACATCAACCCATCTCCAGTGCTGGGAGAGTTTCCTACGTCTAAACCTATGAAAAAAAAAAAAATGAAAAAAAGAAAAAAAGAAAAAAAAAGAAAAAGACTGGGTAGTTATGTTTGTATTTTCTTTTTTTTTTTTTTCTAATTTCTTGATTTCTACTCCTAATCTCGGATTTCTACTACAAGCATCCAGCTTTCACACACACATATATATATATGCGTATGTGCGCGCACATAACAGCTCCCCACCCCCCCCCCTCAAAATTGGGGAAAATAAATATCCACCCGCTAATCCCTTGTGTGTTGGGTTGGTTGTGCGTCGGATGGGGGAGGGGGGAGTTGCGGTTTTGTTTGCGTTGGGGAGGGGTTAATACGTCGTACGTGCATGGGGAGGGTGTGAGGTGGTGTTAGTAGAGAGAGAGAGGGAGAGAGATGTGATCGCGGAAGTAGGTTGCGGTGTGTAAATGATAAATACTAATAATGATGATAAATACTAGTAGGGAGAATAAAAACTAAACAGCAAAAAAATTGTCGGCATAGCAAACCCTTCCTAAGTGGTGTCAGAACCGTAGAAAAAAGAAAAGGGGAAAAAGAGGACTTGGTATTTAAAACGCTGGATCATTTTGGTTTATAAAGTCCCTTTTGTTTCTTTAAAAAAAAAAAAGGGAAAAAAAAAAGGATACGTCCTGCCGGAACCTACCTAACCAGCCAATGGGGTATCAAATTAAGGGGGAAAAAAAAATATCAACACTGGAAAGCGACACCCTCTCTCTCCACCAAATTCTTCCCTCCACCCGCAAACCCTGTCCCATCACTGCTAATCTGCACTAACCCCGGTCTGACACCCTCCCTATCCCTCTCCGTATCAACCTTTCCTGCCTTACCATTCCCACCCAAAGTACCAAGGTCAGCGTCGCAGACGTAGCAATGAACGCCACCTGTCCCTGCATCCAGGTTTCGGTCGTGAGGGTCTGGTCTGTCGTGACGAGTAGCTGCCGTCATGAATTTATCTACACATGGCTTGCAGACAACGTGCCCGCAGGGTTTGGCCACTGTAGATGGGTAGCGTCATATAATACTGTTAGTAAGGGTTGTTTACTTTATGAAATGAGGTATTGGAAATTTAGCGGTGAGGGCGTACACATAGCCTTTGAACTGTTGCTTAGCAATTTCTTGCAACTGGGGCACACCCGTGTCATTTCACCGGTCTTGCCATCCTTCTCTTCCGTGAAGTTTACTGATACCAGAGTTTTAAGGGAGAGCTTGTGGGGATTGTCCTCAGAAGAGGCGGGGCAAAGCGGGTTTAACTTTGGTGGCTTTGTTACGTTGTGAAGGGTGCTGGATGTATTAGAGGATGGCGTTAGGGACGGAACCCAAAATGATGGGAGCTGGGACTTGGAGGCCTCCGTCTGGATATCTGGAAGTTAGCAATATGTTGAAATGCGAAAGGGGAATAGGAAATATTCGGTGAATCGCACCTTTTCATTCTGAATGGCCCTCTTGGCCTTTTTTCTCTCCTCTCTAGCAATCCTAAGCAGCTCTTCTTCGTCTAACTTGAACTTTCTCTTCCCTCCCTTAGCCCCCCCGTTATTCTCATCTTCGTCGGCGACCCCGCCATCGCCATCCTCTCTCCCAGCGCCCTTATTATTTGTGCCTCCGCTAACCTTCTTCTCTAAGCCAATCTGTACCTTCTCAAACTCCTCCACCGCTCTCGTCCTAGCCTCCTCCTCCAGTCTCATCCGCTCCTCCTCCTCTTCGATCCGTTGCCTCTCCGATTCCTTCTCCAGCCGCTTGATTTCTTTCCGCTGCGCTAGGAGATTGTTCATGGCGCATTCCCGGCAGAAGATGTCGCCATTAGCTGCGCATGCTACCGGCAAGCGAGATGGGAGGAGACATAACCGACATGACGAGAACGGTAGAAATGAATCGCGGGTAAGGCGCGTGGCCTGGGAGCCCCAGGTGGCTTTGAGAAGAGATCTTTCATGGGAGGTA
The DNA here is from genome assembly GCA_021527025.2 of Geoglossum cookeanum. Lineage (NCBI taxonomy): Eukaryota > Fungi > Ascomycota > Geoglossomycetes > Geoglossales > Geoglossaceae > Geoglossum > Geoglossum cookeanum. Next base: position 201,054 of record JAJDFF020000005.1, read on the forward strand.
AAGAAAGCTAGGGATGTGTTGCGTTTACCTGTGAACCTGTTAGCGGCAGTTTTTTTGCAGGGAATTGAAGGCCTACTATGGGACATATTGGGCGTGTTTCCGCCGTTTTGGTGGTTGGAGGTTGTTGAGGGCTGCTGTCTTCGCCTATTAAAAAAAATTCCGAGCTAGCCCACAGTGAGAAGTTAGTCAGACGTGGTACATGTAACTAGTTGCTGTACCTTGCATATATCATCATCCTTTTGCACTATAATATCGAAATATGTGACGACAACATCCAATGCCCTCTAGCAACCCTCCTTCGCGCCCTAGCCTGCCATGGCGTGTCGGCTCTACTGTAACTATGGCCCTGACCGGCCTGGTTGCCAAAGCCTTTCTCTTCGGCTGCAACCGGACGGAGGTTCAGGGCCTGGAGAAGTTTGTGAGGATATTGGATGAGAGGAAGCACGTAGAAGGGAGGAAGAGAGGGCTGCTTACAGGTCCGTGAGGAATTGATAGCATCATCTTCATCATGCCTAATTTACTTGGGGCTGCTTTCACAGTTTCCAATCATATCAGCGTGTACGTGCGTGCTGTTGGGCCCACAAATCTCACCACCGATCTTCCCGAAGCGCTGATATACCCTCGATCTGGGATTGTGCGTCTGACTTTTCCAGAATTGATGACCCAGTGATGTGGGGCACTCTTCCGTTGCGGCACTTGCTTTCACCTGACAACCTCCGCTGGAGTTTGGGTAGCCACGACATCTGCTTCAAGAACAAGTGCGATCCCTATGCCCGGCCCCGGATGTGGATAGATCAGGCTAACGGCATAACTGAAGAGTACGCTCCAACTTCTTTACCCTTGGGCAAGTTCTACCAACTCACCGGTCCGCGTATTCCGCCCATGGAGGGCTCTTCCAACCCACTATGACGCAGTGCATCCGTCTCCTCTCCTCTCCCGGAGCTATCGACCCCTTGTCCTCGCCATCCACATACACTACAACGGGGTCTGATACGTTTCCGGCACCCTCCTCTTACCAGTCCCGCTCGCATTCATGGATTCACGTATTTCCTGAAGGCAAAGTGCGCCAGCACCCAACGCGATCATTACGCTACTTTAAATGGGGCGTCGCCCGCTTGATTCTAGAGGCCGATCTCTGTCCTACCATCGTACCAGTTTGGATTGAGGGTCTAGATAATGTGATACACCAGTCACGTCCAAAGTCACGTTTTTTTATTCCTCGTATGGGTGAGGATATCAAGATTGTGTTTGGAGAGGAGTTTGACGCAGAGCGGGCTTTTGGAGCTTTAAGGTCGCGATGGAGGGATATTGTGAGGAAAGAAGAAGAGAGTCAGGATAGGAAATTGGATGTTGGAGTATTACCTGATAGATTAAAAGAGGGCGAGGAAGTGATGGAACTGAGGATCGAGTGCGCGATGAGGGTGAGAGAAGAGGTGTTGAAGGTCAGGAGAGGAATGGGGTGGCCAGATGAAGAGCCAGAGAACAAATTAGCCAAAACCTGGAAAGAGGAGGGCGACATGAGGGAGGGCAAAATGAAGGACGGGAGCTAGGAAGAGGATACGTAGTTCGTCTACTGAAGTTGCCCTCGGGTACTTGTAGTGTACATGCATGCTATGGTTTATTGGAAAGATCTATAGACAGATTTTGCTATATCCAGTGACTCCAAGCCGACGCTCACGCATCAGTAATACACCCGTGACTCGCATCCATCACGTTCCTACAAAGATAGGTCAGGCTTGTGGCACTAGTCGGCAAAAGGGAAGAGAAGTCAAAACTCACTTTGCATATTTATACAGCGTCCCCTTGGTATACTTAAGTGGCTTCGGTACGAACCCAGCGGCTCTCCTGTCCAATTCCCCTTCTGGAAGTAAGACGTCCAGTCGCCTGGTCTCAGCATCAATGACGATCTCGTCGCCGTCTCGGACGAGACCAATCGGCCCGCCCTCCTGTGCTTCGGGGACAATGTGACCTGGGTTTTTTGTTAATTCTATTTTAGCTAACTAGTGGCAACAAGCTGTTTTGATGGATAAGAGGATATCTACCAATTAAGAACCCGTGGGAACCGCCGCTGAAACGGCCATCAGTGATGAGCGCCACGTCCTTGCCGAGCCCGGCGCCCATGATGGCGCTGGAAGGTTTTAGCATCTCTACGGGAAAAATTAGCAATAGGCTCAAACCCAGATAGCTCTTGCTAATTGTGGGGCTAACACACCTGGCATCCCGGGACCGCCCTTTGGACCCTCATATCGGATAACAACAACAGTCTTTTCACCCTTCTTGATCTCGCCATCCTCGAGTGACTTGATAAAGTCGTCTTCTGCATCATAGACTTTCGCCTTCCCAACAAACCTCGTTCCTTCCTTTCCAGTGATCTTACCTACGGACCCACCAGGCGCAAGACTTCCCCTCAGGATCTGGATATGACCAGTCTCCTTGATAGGATTGGAGAGTGGGCGAATAACCTTCTGTTCCTCTGCAAGGTCGGGAGCATTTTCAAGGTTCTCTTTCATTGTCCTGCCAGTCACCGTCATGCCATTCCCGTCAATAAGGCCTTCCCGGAGCAGGAGTTTGAGGAGGGCTGGTGTTCCGCCGATACCGTGGATGTCCGACATGACATATTTCCCGGAGGGTTTCAAGTCAGCGAGGAGTGGGATGCGGTCACTGACGCTCTGAAAGTCATCGATTGTGAGTTTGACACCCACAGAGTCTGCAATAGCAATGAGATGTAGGACGGCATTTGTCGAGCCTCCAGTGATATTTACAAGGACCATTGCATTTTCAAAAGCCGTTCGTGTGAGGATATCTCGGGGTCTGATATCTTCCGCTAATAATTTCTTGATGGCCCCTCCAGCAGCAAGACATTCTGTATATTTGGCCTCGGATTCTGCAGGGTTGGATGATGAACCAGGTAGCGTCATACCCATAGCCTCAATAGCAGTGGCCATGGTATTCGCAGTGTACATGCCACCACATGCGCCGCTGCCAGGGCATGCATGCCTAATAATATCGTACCGAGTCTCCTCATTGATCTCGCCCGTGATGTACTGACCATATGCCTGGAACGCCGATACAACATCAATCTCAGCATTACTCAGTGTTGCCGCACAACCTGGTTTGATAGTCCCTCCATAAACCATTAGTGAAGGCCTGTTCACTCTCCCCATAGCCATAATCACACCAGGCATATTTTTGTCACAACCAGGAATTGAGATGTTGCCATCATACCACTGACCCCCCATTACCGTCTCAATCGAGTCTGCGATCAGGTCTCTGCTCTGCAACGAGTATCTCATACCGGTAGTCCCCATTGAAATCGCATCACTAACCCCAATGGTGTTGAACTGATACCCAACGAGCCCAGCTCTTTGGACTCCCTCCCTGACCCTATTACTGAGGTCTAGCAGATGCATGTTACATGGATTACCCGTATACCATACGGATGAAATGCCCACTTGTGCCTTATTCATGTCTTCGGGCTCTAAGCCTGTCGCGTAAAGCATGGCCTGACTTGCGCCTTGCGATTTTGGCTGTGTGACATACTGGCTGGTTTTATTGAGCTTACCCGTTTCGTGGCTAATGCACGGGTTTTTGAGGTAGGTAACTGTGGATGATAGCAGGCGTCTGTCCCATATAGACTCTTGTTAGTTCTAGAGCTGTTGCGACTAATGATGAAAAGCATACATATGTGGAGTGGCTCTGGACGACCTGGAAGCCGAGCGAATTGCCCCTGTCCTTAACCATGGGAGAAGCATTGGTTAGGAATTGGCAGCTACTCGAGTTAGTCCTCTCGAAAGTTGCGGCTGTTCGGGGGAGGAAGAATTACTGTGGCATCGGGCGATGGTGCTCTTAGGCGATGGGGGAAGCTTTATGTTAGACTCTAAATTTGCCGGCAATCTCCCACATGCAAAACTAAAACATTGGTCTAAACTACCGTAACCCAAACAACATCACATCACAGAGGGGTATGTATACATGTATACAGGGGACCAACAAGACCGCAAACAGCCTCACTACGAGAAAAAAAAATTTAGTTGGTGAAAAATAAATCCGTTCAATGGGCCATCAGCAGAACCGCACATCGCCAAACAAACTCGCCCTGACCTGTACCAGTGCCGCAAGCTCGAGAATAAACTCCTGTAAGATAATTACATTCGTCAACAAGTGACTGACCGTAACGCCTTCGTCCAACTCCCCTTCCAATCCGCTCCTGACGCTGCTTGCGTAGCTGCTCTCTGGCTGGTGAGCTTCCTCAACATTGACGAAAAGAGGCCGTTTGACATCAATCTTCGGTGGCAAGCCAACCCTTCTCTTTAGTATGTCCGCATCACTAATCGGAAATGTCGGGTGCAGTAGGGCTGGAGATGATCCACGTAAAGGAGAAGGTGAATATGTCCGTCCGCTTGGGCTGCGGGAGCCGCCCAGGTCCCGCCGCTGGTGCTGTGCCGACAACCTACCAGGACGCGGTGGTGTAGATTGGCCATAACTGCCATACTGTCCACTGTTTGGGGAACTGGAACGTGGCGAAGAACTAAACATGCGTTGGGAAATGGAGTCGAGGGTTTGGTTCTTCATAGACGACTGATGGTGGGACGAGGAGGCGAATGCTTGTGGTTGTGGGATAGGGAGTGGTGTGGATGTTACCTCGCTCAGCTCGTCCGAAACTTGAAAAATTCGCTTTCTCTCTGTAATATATGCGTCAAAGTGAGGAATATCAGTGCGGTAGGTGTTGATCTGTGATATCAGGGATTGGAGGGTGGCAAGGAGTAGTGGTGTGGATTCCCGTGACCAACCCGGTTCTCGGCGGGCAAGCTTCACAGCACGAATCTGTTCCTTCTCCAGATCTGCGAGAGGATCTGCAGGGGCATCGAAAAGTTCAGCGTGTAGAGAATCTTCTCGCTCATCTTCGTCATCATCGTAGTATTTGTACTTTTCTGGGTCCACAAATAGCCACCCTTCTAGCCTCATAGACCCACACGCCGCTAGATCAACAATTGCACCCGTCAAGCTCAAGTTTGTTTCCACGTTGTTCAAAAAGAAGGTTTCAAACAACCCAACCAAGGTTCTCAAGAGCGGGTCTTCCGTCCTAAGGGTATGTGGATATAATCCCCTAGGAACAACATCCAGCACGACGCCCGAATTAGGCGGAGTTGGAACTCCTGTAATGCTCTTCACTGATAAAAGCTCTATAGAACAGGGGTGAGTTTCCAAGAAACGCTGGCTATCCTTGAGGTAGTTCTCGTAAGACTCGTCTATATTGTCCTCACCCCCGATGTCAGTAACGAACGAGAAGAGAAGCTCCAGCTCTTTGTTGTGCGCTCCAATCGTTCGCTTTGGTTTGACAGGAGCAGGCGATACCCGTAGTAGAGTGGAAAGAGCGTATCGGTAGTGTCTCTTCAGTATTATTGAGACGAGTTTCAATGTTGCGGTAACAGTTTGCTGGCTCCTCGACTTCAAACTTGTAAGGATAAGATCGATGAGGTTGAACAGTTCTGGAGTGGGCTTGTCTTCAACATCTGCAAACCTGGTGAGCAGATCTAAGGATTTTCGTCGCCTCGCAGCGCCAGGAGACTTGGGTTTGAGGGGCGGCATTGGGGCCTGGCTTGGTTGCTCGGGTAGAGCGAGGAGATAGTGCAGTATTAAGTGTATTAGGTCCGGATGGTCAATAGACTCGAGTATGCGGCGGAGGTAGGTGAGCACTGCGACTGAGGAACCGCCATCAATATCTGAAGATTCAAGGAGAGATGGGTACCTGGGGTCAATGATTCAGCAATTGAACGGGACAGCGCGTGGGTGGGGTGACGCACAGTAACTGTTGGAGGAAGAGAATGTGGAAGTGGTCCAGAAGCGTTTGTTTCACTTCAACGGATTTACAATGTTCTAGCACGTCCTGCCAAAACACTAGATAGGATAGAAAGGTGTCCATATGTGTCTGAAACTCAGGGGAGCTTGAGCTTTCAGCCCCATACGCAGGTTGACCTCCTATATGGTCAGAATACGCCAGAATCGTGGGAGTTTCGACTTTAGAATACGACATGACCAGCTTCCTGTCGCAGTCTTAGCGTCAAATCAATGCTTACCCAGGACCTCTAGACTTACCGGCTTAATTGACTATACAATGCCCCCAACCCACTAGCCATCAAAGTTGCCAAATCACTCTCTACTATCCAGTGCTCCAGTTCTTCTGATGTCGACGCCGACTCTACAATGTAGAGTAGACCAGTTCTCGAAAAATCACCAACACGGCCCTCATGGTGGACATAGTCCATTAGCAAATAAAACAAGGGGAAGTCCTCCTTGTTCGTCACACCCGCGAACTTCTGTCTCTCCTCAAGCACCGGGTCTTGCCCGTGCACAATACTGCTACGCCCCCTTGAAGAGAACCAAGCAGGTAATATTTCTGGCTGCAATCTGATTTTTGACGCGACTCCAAACATCAGCTCCACGACCTCTGTCTCCGTCTCGACGTCCAGCACCATAGCTGAACCGCCCGCCACCCGCACCATAAAAGCCATCAGGCTCTGCGCAAATACATCGTTGCCCAAAAACTCTTCATCCTCGCTATCTATCAGCTTGCTGAAGACCGAGGCAGCTTCACGAATCACATTCTTGTTGTGGCAAGTGATTGCGATTTTTGAGATGGGTACAAATATCTGAGAGGTGGCCGCGAACGATGGGCAAAGGTGCGGTGCGGGTGCGCGAGATTCCTCCTCGAGGATTTCATTGAGGCGGGAAAGGCACTGGTTGAGGGTGTCCGTTGTGGTGGGGTCGGAGGAGATAGATGAGCTGCCTCGCCATGTTTGCTTGAACGAGTGACGAGTGTCAGCAATAGCACAAGCCATGACAAGGACCATCTTCTATGAGAACCTACCAAGAGTTGACCGTAGGTCCGCTTAAAGCGTGCCAGACGCTGTTGCGGATTGTTCCCGGTGGATTGCTTCGAGCTGGACTGGGACGACCCAACCCCCCCAATCAGCCGCGCCCACTGTAAGATCGTCCTAGTCAGCATGTCTCGGGCTTGTTGGAGGCAGATAGGAAGTGCAAGAACGGAATGCTCACAAAATCCATGACAGTGTTCTCCGGACATTGACCATTGACGCGCACGAACGTGTTCAACCCATAGTATGACTGCCTCTCCACTCGCTTAAGCCTTAAACCTGAGGCCGCCAAAAAAAATTGGTGAGCCTCCCTCATCGCTGTTTTAAACAGTAAGTTAGCGGCGTTGTGATTCAGCCTGCCCACATCCCTAGCCTCAGCAGGCTCAGGCTCCGTGCTCTTTCGTAGGGTTAACCCTAACTCTCTGTGAGAGCAATACTTCATAAGAACACATCTTTATACAATCACACTATCGGTTTCGCACTCATCACATGGGCTACCTTTATAAGGGTATTTGGATTTGGATATATAATATTAAAATAAACGAATTAATACTAGTGGCAGTTGCAAGATTAATATTCTGGGCGCACACGATGATCCGATAAGCGGCTGTATTGCTAACAATAGTATGAGTAAATACAGATTTTTAAATTATCAGCACGTGGGTAAAGGTATGTGCAAAAACCGTGATATAATTCGCAATAATTTAAAAGGTTGGGGTGGGATTCATTACGCACACGGGCCGAAACAAAACGGAGTATAAAGCAGCCCAAGATGTCAAATTATAAGTGCTAGAGTGATCAAGAGAATTGAGTGCAAAGAACCAAAAAAAAAAAAAAACTGGATGATGGTTGAGGGCGATGATAAAAAGTGAGTAGTTCAGTAAAATAAGAGGTGAAGGAGTAATGGAGTGGAGTGGTGGAAAGTGAGTTAGATGACCTGGAAGTAATTGGGGCGGAAGGGGATCGCGGTGCTTAGTCATCACCTTGCAACTTTAAATACGTAGTGTTGCACGGAGCATATTTTTGTACGTACGTATGTATGTATATACATACGTACACACACACACACACACATAACATACATATATATTTACATATACACACTCACCTACCCATATATCCATCCGTGCATCCATCCATGCATCCACAGCACCCAGCATTTTTCCGGGAGAAAATTCCCATCTGTTGCTCGTATTCCCAGAGCACAACACAAAACACATACACAGTTACATCTACGAGTAACTAGACTAGCGAACCCCCCGCCGACATATTAAGCCGGGTTAAATCAGCCGTGTGCACGGAGAGGAGTTGAGTTGTATTCTCGTATAGATAGATGGATGTATGTACAAAAAGAGTCAGCCGAGCATGCTTTTCATTTTTGTTTACGTAGTTTGGGTAACTATCGTATAGCCCCCTCCCCTACATAATAATAACATCTAGCCCTTTCCCCATTCTCTCTCTCTCTACTGTTCCCGTCCCCATTTCATATCCCGCTCATTTTGTTTCTTTCTTATTTCATTTCCCCTTGTTCAAGAGAATAGGTTGAACTCGAAAAAAACAAAAAACAAAACCGTATGCGTTCTCAAGCAGTTCTTGCTGCTGCTGCAGCTGTTGTCACGCTTTTCCAGTGCGCTTGCTTTGTGTCGGCAGGCAGCTTGCATCGGGCTGCTCAGGATGAAGACCTTGAGGGCGAAGAATCGCTGTGTTACGTGGACAATGATGGGCCTTGTGTAGTCTTTTTTTCGATTGGGGAGAATTGCTCGGCTGCCGCAGCGGGGGATTTCGTGAAGGAGCAGAAGTGTGTTTGTGGCGGCGGGTTTTTTCAAAACTTGCGCGGGTAAGGGCGGGAGTTCCTTTTCCTCTCGGTGGGCAAAGTCTAGGCGCCGTCTTCTAACTAGGTTTATATTTTACAGATGCTCGGCCTGTGCGAGACTACATGGCGCCACGGAGGGCTGGGTTCCGCAGACGTTCATCGACCAGCAATCAGCCTCCTACTGTACCGGTACACCGTCGATGGGCCTTTCCGATTTCTTCGACCAAGCCATTTCGACAAATTCGCCCGATTTAGCAAAGGAGAGCGGGTATGGGACCAATGTCCTAGGGAATGCTACTGCAGTGAGCCTCTATTACACGACTACCGGTAGTAGTGCCACGCAAACAACGGCGGCAACGGCGCCGGGTAGCAGCTCCGCTGCAAACACGGCTGGGGCAGCTAAGACTGGAAGTGGGACAGCAGCTGCCAGTGCTACAGACGCAGGAGGCGCGGGTAGTGTGAGGGGTTTCGGGATGGGAGCCTGTCTTGGTGCCGTGTTGGCAGTTCTGGCCATAGCCGTTAGCTAGAGAAGTGATGGGATGAAAGCAGGTGACTTGATGCTCATGGGTTGTAGAGCACACACGGTGCAATAAACTAGAATGCGGTCTCACTTTGTGGGAGGCGAAACAAGCTGCTGTGCCATGTCTCAACTGAGCAGCACACGGCGATGTCAGAAGATGGTTCCAGAAGTGATTATGTGATGTCCCAGGGCAGACGTGCCAGGCCAGCACGATTGGGCGTCCTGGGTGTCTTGCCCTGGGACTTGACTTGCTCTTGGGCGCTAGCGAAGCCAGGTGCAAATCACCTCTGCTCTCTCCGTGATCCAGGGCAGCAGCCGCAGCGCTGGACAAGCGAGAGAACGAGCCTCCCCGGAAACCACCAGAAACTAGCAAATCGCTTTCATGTTCGACGTCCTTTCACTACCTCTGAGCAAGTTACGGAGTCCTTTGCCCAAGCAGCACCCTGCTACCGCCCGTGTTAAGCTCCAACCTTCACCTCAGGCCCTGCAGCGGAACTTGCAACGCCGCTCTCCACCAGTGCGAGAGCCGCGGTGAAGACGCCTCGAGCCTTGTTCTCGCCCACATCTTTATTACGGTTAGCACCGCGACTTTGTCTTGTCACTCGAGCTGCCACTCGACGTGGACAGCTCTCTTACACAACGTCTTCACTCAAGAAGCGAAAACTTGCTCAGCCGACTGATAGCGTTACCGATCGACGGTTGAGGGAAGACGTCCCAGCAGTCTCTGCTACCATTCGCGGCTCCCAGTCTTACTTGCTGCCTCGTCACCCGCCCAACACACAGACTTCCTCGCCCCCCCGATATATTCCACCACATCTGCACGACGAATTCTTGGAACCTCTTGTTACAGGTGGCTCAGCTCCATCTACACCGGATTACTCTTCGACGGCTGCTAGTTCGCCCTCCGCGGCTTACGCTGGGCTGACGCTGGACGGTGACGAGGGCGGGGAGATGTCTAGAACGGACCATGAAGGAGATGCTGCAGTGGAAGCTCCCAATCAGTCATCCGCTGCAATAGCCTCCTCAGTAAACTCCCACAACTCGGTTACCGTGGGTGGTGGGGTCGCGTTACCGCCAGAACGGTCTTCGTCACCAGCGATCAAGAGACCCGCGTCAGTGATGAATGGCGAAGACCCCACACAATACGATGATGATGATGTTGATATGGTAGCTACACCGGCGTCTCAAGATGCGCTCAAGGTAAGCGGAAGCGAATCGACGGACATCAAGAACTACTCGGCAAGCGCAATTCCAAGGGAGCCACTTATAGCTGAGACCCGGAGACACAAGAGAAGCACGTCAGTTGACATGATCAACGTCGAGCATGCCGCACCCAGCAATACCGACAGCTCGGCTTCCGGCTCATCTGATAACACATCAGCCTCAGTTTCTGAAACAACTACGACCTGTTCGGCCATTACCGATTTATCACAGGCATCAGTGAAAGATGAAGAACAGAAGGACATCCCTTCTATTGATGAGCAAATTGGAATGGTTACAGGGCTTGTCCAACGACCGCTGCAGGATGGACAAAAGGGCTTTGTCATTTCCATAAAGTGGCTGCAGAGGGTTTTGGCGAGGAGTTCTAGTAAACTGAAGGACGACAAGGCTGATAAAGAAGCGACCGAGGGGGACATTGGACCGGTCGATAATTCAGACCTTGTTGTGGAAGGTTGGGCCACATCCTCCCCACCAGAGACTGATGAGTCCGAGATTAGCATTTCTACCCTCCAACGTGCTGACTCTTCAATTGTCGGTGAAACAGATCCGGCTTCATCGGTATTCAAAGATGAGAAAGGGGAGCCATTCATTCCACTTAAGCCGTTAGTGGTCGGCGAGGACTTTGAAATACTGCCGATGGAAGCCTGGGACCTTGTTCTAAAATGGTACGGACTGGCAGAAGGGTCACCTACTATAACGCGTTATGTCCACAATACAAATCCTGATGGGAATTTTGAAAACCTGCAGTACGAAATAACGCCACCCGTCTTCACAATCATCAAGCTTCGAAATGACAGCAACGGAATCAACATCCATCCTCAGCGCGAAGCACAGACAAAGCCGATTCGAATTCTTGCAAGCCGATCCGACAACTTCCAGGCGTTCCTCAAGAAGGTCAAGACCTTGGCCGGGATTGATCTGCAAACCAAAGTTCGGGTCTGGAGAATCCTTGGCGGGATCGGTGACAATAGACAAGCGGGCATCATGTCACCCATAGCCTCACGGAGTGCTTCTCCAGCGCCCAATGCTGCTGCATTGAAAGATGCTGAGAAGAAGCCCGTTCTAGATCTCAACGCCTTCGTCTCACTGCAAGAGGGCTCGCAACGAGAGGTCATTGATCTTCCTGACCACACGGCTAACGCAAAGTACAATGGACACCTAACTTTGAACACCGCCGGACTAGCAAGAGACGAGACTATTGTGCTTGAGGAACAGATTGGCGGGCCTGGTGGAGGAGAGTGGGTGTCGGATACTGTCGGGCGAATCGCGCCTAAGAATGGCATTTCCCTAAGTGTGACGAAAAATGGTACCACTTTGATTCAGAACAAGAATATTAAGCCAAAGGCTAGCTCTGGAAGTGGGAGGCTTAGTCCGGCACCTATATCCGGGGGTATCATGACACGAGGGCGAGAGAAGAAGGAAGGTAGAGCCCTCGGAACGTGTGGACTTAGTAATTTGGGGAATACTTGCTACATGAATTCTGCGCTCCAATGCGTTCGAAGTGTAGAGGAACTAACCAGATATTTCGTCGGTACGTTCTCTGCGATTTGCTGGTTGAGGAACAGATTTGCCTGACTCACTGTGATCTATTATAGCGGATGAGTATAAGAAGGAACTAAACGTGGATAATCCACTGGCCCACAATGGGGAAGTCGCAAAAGCATTTGGAACCCTTTTGCATCTCATGCTAGCACCGAATTCGCCCGTCTCTGTAGCTCCAAGACAGTTCAAGAACACTATCGGCCGCTATGGGCCCTCTTTCTCTGGGTATGGCCAACAAGACTCCCAGGAGTTTCTGGGTTTCCTTTTGGATGGGCTTCAAGAAGATCTGAATCGGATACAAAAGAAACCATACATTGAAAAGCCTGATTCGACAGACGATATGGTTAATGACCCTGCCGCACTTTTAGCCCTGGCCGATAAATGCTGGGATATCTACAAAGCGCGGAACGACTCTGTCGTTGCGGACCTCTTCGCTGGAACCTACAAGTCTACTCTTGTCTGTCCCGTTTGCGAGAAAGTTAGCATCACATTTGACCCTTTCAGCAACTTAACCTTGCAACTACCCATTGAGAATGTGTGGAGCAAAGAAGTTTATTTCTTCCCTTTGACTGGTACACCTGTGCGAGTCGTTGTTGAAATGGACAAGAATGGAAGCATCAAAGGGCTAAAGGAGTTTATCGGTTCGAAGATGGGCGTCGATCCACGGAGATTACATGGTGCCGAGATTTTCAAATGCCGATTCTACAAGACCTACGAAGATTATAACTCTGTTTCTGATTCAATCGGAATGAACGATGATGCAGCATTTTTTGAGCTCGAAGACATACCCACAAATTTCCCACCTACAAAGAAACCCCTAAAGGTTCAGTCAATGATCGAGTTTTCTTATGGCCCATCAGATGAGGATGAGGTGCCCAGCTGGGATTCGCCACGCGCTGAGCGGATGCTCGTACCTGTTTTCCACCGACTCGTCAAAAATGAGGCAGCCCGGTATCACAATCGCCAGATTTTCGCAATCCCTTTCTACATTATCCTCACCTGCGAAGAAGCTCGTGACTACCATGCCATTTTGAGGAAGGTCCTGGAGAGAGTGGATACCATGACCTCACTGGATGTATTCAGAGATCTAGATGATTCTGAGGAACTTTCAAATGGCGAAGATTCTATTACTCCGACGGACTCTGATATGGGGGCCACAACTGAGGAGGATCAAGACTCGCCCGGGGGTGCAAAGATCCAGACTAAATCAGTAGACGGAGACTGTGTGATGGTGGATGCGTCACAAACAGAACAGCCCATAGGTTGCCAGAGACAAAACTTGAAGCCAAGACCTTCCATACCAAGCCGACTTCGAACACTATTCGACATGAAAATATTCCCCGCCCGCACTGAGCTTGTCCCAACCGGCTGGAGTATCCTTAACGAATCTGATAGATATGAGAATTTGACATCCCGGATTCGGCGTCCATCACCCACACCACCGGTTCAGACTCCTTCAGATGCGTTTACCATGTCTACAAGCCGAAGCCCTGCAGAAAGCGATTATGATCCCGAGGAAACTACGGAGCAGCCTAACAACCATATCTCAACGAACCCAGGCAGCGACTCTGAGGCAGAGTACCCGGATGCACCCGAACTCCTTAGTAATCTGACACGGAAAAACAAGCCATCTTCTAGATCAGCACACGTCAAGTCTGGGGGGTACCGTAACCAGACTTTCGGGAGCAACAAGAAACCTGAACGCACGTATTCAAAGAAGAAAGGGAAACAACTTTCCAAGGAAATAGTTTTCGATTCCGAAGATGAAGTCGACGACGGACCCTTGATTCGACTTGGTGAAGGAATCGTTCTCGACTGGAATATTCACGGTCATAACCTTCTATTTGGGAGCCAGAGTGTAGACGACCCGCAACGAGGTTCTCCCATTTGGGAATGGATAGAGACTTTTGACGACGAAGATCTTAGGAAAAAGCGGGAATTACGTGATCGGCGAAGGAGGGCAGGAATAAGCTTGTATGACTGCCTCGACGAGTTTGGAAAGGAGGAAATCCTCTCGGAGAATGACGCTTGGTACTGCCCACGATGCAAAGAACATCGCCGAGCGAGCAAGACCTTCGAGCTTTGGAAAAGCCCTGACATATTAGTCATCCATCTCAAGAGATTCAGCGCTAATCGCGGTTTCCGGGACAAAATTGACGTGCTGGTAGATTTCCCAACGGAAGGTTTGGATCTGACAAATAGAGTTGCCTTGAAAGAGAAAGATAAAGAAACGATTTATGATCTTATTGCGGTGGATAATCATTACGGTGGCCTTGGTGGCGGCCACTACACCGCTACTGCGAAGAACTTCTTTGACGGGCAGTGGTATGAATATAACGGTACGTAGGCAACTCTTCTTGCCGCTCTAGCCTTACCGTATTGTACTAACGATATCCAGATTCCTCCGTATCGCGTAAAACCCCTGAGAGCGCTGTCACCGCAGCGGCGTATCTTCTGTTTTACCGACGTCGCTCCAACCGCCCTTTGGGTGGGCCATTATTCGAGAAGGTTTTTTACGAACAAAACGAGGCTGAATCAGATTCATCCTCCCAAGCCGAATCACCGGCGGGGGACGATCAGTGTCTCGGCGATTCCTCCCACAATGGATCGTCGAGCGCTTATCAAGGGAGAGGAGTATCTCGCCGAGAGGCAGGTGGTTCAGATGGAATGAATCCAGTGGAGGGGAGTGATTCGGGTAAACCGCCACCAGAATACTCGAGCGAGATTCGGAGCGGGGAGACTAAACTCGACGGAACCCAATTGGTAGAAGATCTGGATGAGATTATGGTGGACGAGGAAGAAGGGCGGCATCGGAGAGATGACCATGCGGTCTGGGACTTGGGAAATATCCAGGGGCCCTATCGGACAGATGGCCCCAACATGAGTGAGGTCTCGGCGCCTCTAGCGTCTGATGAGGGGCTTGCCGACGACAGTCTAAGCACTGGGGCCGCAAATGGATCCGAGGATGAGGATGGCTCTGGTATGGACCATCGAGATCGTATGAACGATTTTAACGGTGATGAAGGGTTCAATAGTCATAGTTTTGAGACTTCCTCTCAATCCGGCCAAGGCTTTTTTAGTCTTACAGATAGCCCTATCCAGGAAGACCCGCCCACGTACGAAGAGCAACAGAATAAAGCCCCCGTGGCTATCAGTGACGTGCTAGATGAGAGCGGTGACGACTATGCGCCAGTTGCAGATGTGCATGTTGAAGAGGGTGAAGGTCTTGTTGCTGACTGACGATCCGATCGGCAGAGCTGTTTGCGTAAATGGCTGTTGGTTCTTTTCTCTCTTGAGGCCCGAGAGGGCCGCCGACTTAGCACAGGACTTTCTTTTCGATTTTTGATTTTTTGAAGCATGAAATGAGCACTGTTGGCACGAATGGGATAAAGCAAAGCTTCGATAACACAAAGACTATGAAGCCCCAAAGGCAACAAAAGGTACAATGGCATGAAAGACTCAGCTCCGTGATTAGGACTGTAATAGCGGGCATATTGTATGCTCCTACATGTCTGTCACCCGTTTCTTTTTTCTGTCGCCCTTTCAGTTCACAACCGACTCTGTCCTTTATATAACCCCTACAAATGTTAGTTTCCCTGTTCCCCCTCCGCCCCAAGAGGATGCTCTATGCACCTACCCTGCTTTGAGTGAGGGAAGGGCATGAAACTTTTGCCTTTTTTTTTCTATCTTAAATTTTTTTATTTTATCCCAAAATTCTGAATGACCCTATTTTTCTTGAAGCAGACGATGACCCCTCCACCCTACTATAAGTGAGACTTTTTATCTTTTTTTTTGGGAGGGGGGGTTGCGATGGCTACGCTCTCTAATCTAAAGTCCATATTTTTTTGTATGGGTTGAGAGCGTTTATATTCTTTTCCTAGGAAATAAATTAAAAAAAAAATTTCATAAAAAGAAAAATACCTCGTGTGGGCAAGGAGGCATTCATTTTCTTCCAGACCGTCACACACACACATACATACATGTACCGTGGTGCCCACATAGTCTATGGTAGTAGTATATATACTCTGTAAGCACCAAAACGCATACACACACCCCCCTCGCCGAAAGAGGAAAATTAAAAAAAATATTAAAAAAAAAAAACTTTTATTTTCAGAGTAATCGCACGCACGCACGCACACATCTCCCTTCCTTACTTCCTACCTACTTCCTTTCCCCCAGGCAACCAGAGGGGGAGGAGGAGAACAGAACCAGGAACTAGTTATTTTTCCACCCCCCCCCCCCCCCCCCCACCCCCTCCCTTTTTTTTTTTTTCCTTATTTCTCTGGTAAGGTTTGGTTTTTTTTTTTTTTTTTTTTTTTTTTTTTTTTTTTTTTGGGTTTCGGGGGGGGGGGGGGGGGTTTTGTTTGATGTTTGGTCTAGACTAGTCTGGTTTTGTATAGTTGTCTGGCTAGCTGGCGAGGAGTGAATGAGGAATGGGGAAAGGGTTGTATATGTGTGTGTGTGTTTCTTTTTAATCATTATTATTATTATTATTATTATCATTATCAGTTGGGTAGGTTTAGTAAGTTGGGGGGGGTCCCTTGGGGGTTGCGATGAGACGGGGTAAGAAGTCGTCTCTACCCTTCACTGTGTGTTTTTTTCCTCTTCCCATGTATGGGCTTAATTCACTTTGGATTGTGAGGCCACCTTATGAGGAAGTGGTGAATTCCAAGTCTGTGAAATAGAAAATTTTTTTTTGCGAGGGAGGCCGAACAAGCCTGCGACGAGCTTGGGAAGCCGGGATTTTGTAAATCTCTTCTCTTCTCCCTCTCTCTCTCTCTTTTTTCAATCTTGCACTGGGCTATTCCCCCTATCCGTCTTAAGAGTTAGAACTTATGGCTACTATTACTCAGATTATCACGAGTGGCGCCAGCGGCTTGGCTCACTACGACCGACCGGTCAGCAAGAAGAATATTACAGGCACTAATACGGGGGTTAGGAATGTCAAAATGCCGCTGACTGACCGCCAGCCACTCTTCTCGGCCATCAACGCGCTCTTTGAGAAGCAACGCCATAACTGGCTCGATTTCTTCAAGCTTCCTCTCTTCATTTCAGTTCCGGGAAGCAGCGAGCCCGTAAGCCTCTTGCAGCTCGACAATCCGGTCTCCAAGGTAGAGGTCATGGGTATTTTGGACGGGGGCCCTATAACGACGGTGCTGCCGACGGTTTGGGGCGCGACAAGGACCACAACGGTCACGACGATCATTACTGCGGCGCCTGGAGATGTCGTGTTTCTCCAGTTTCCGACTCAGACTTCCCCGCCGGCCTTGGAGTATACAACGATTAGCGAATTTCCCAATGACCCAGGCTCGAAGGTATTCCCTAATGGGCTGCCTATCCTGGTCCTTACGCAAGTAAACGGTATTATAGTAAATCAGCAGAACCAAACCCTAACCACCGTGTCGACAGTACAACTAGCTCCCCAGCCTCTCTCATCTGATCCCGACTCCAAGAAGCTCAAACTTGTTAAACCCAGCAGCGGGTGGTCACGCTGGAGTTCGGCCGAGAAAGGTGGGGTTATCGCTGTGGCTGCGCTCGCGGGCCTCCTTTTGATTGGGATCATCGTCTATATTTTTATAGTGGTGCGGCGTTCTCGGAAAAAGCGTAAGGACGTCGAAAAGGGTGTAAAGTCCAGAGAGAAGCAGAGAGTCCGGTCAGGGTTTGGTAGGCTTAGTTCCTATGCGTCATCTTCCGCGAAGCGTGAGACTAAAAGAGCCGTAGATAATGAGAGTGGAGCGACTATAGCGATGGACAAGCTTCATCGAAATGTCAGCTCGGTGATTAAGAAGGGCAAGAGATCTGGTGGCGGGACGGTCTTAAGTAGCGCCAGTTTGAAAAGCACAGAAAGGAGTGCGCGGCCAGGCCGAGCAGCGTCTAGTGCGGCCGGGCCATCAAACATGCGGAGTTGAGAGGGGCGTCTGGACGAATTGTACGGGGTTGATCGAAGGTAATCACGAAAGCTCATCATTGATGCAGGTTTGATATGGCAACAAAGTGGTTTTATTTCTCTACCGGTCGGTGCTTGGCTTAGCTATGTCGAGCTGTAGGGGAGCTAGGGAGCTTACATCGAGGATGCTGCCAAGAGCTGCAGCAAAGCGTTTGGGCAGATGACAACGCGACTCAACTTGGTCTACCGAATCCGTACCCTCGGGGTAATGGCATTGGTCAGGCGGTGTGTTGGGAATGGAGATGAGTGGATCTGGGCTTCGGACAGGGGTGTGTGGGAGAGCAAACGGCAAACAAATATTAATGGTTCTAGCAAAGCCTGATTGGAGAGCTCCGAAACCACGTCCCACTGACACGAGTAGACGCTCTTAAATGTGTACCACTGGCCTCAAATTCGCGTCATCATTGTTTGCCTGGCTGCACTCGTGTATGGGCAGGGTTCCGGATCAATTCGAAGTCGGATCATCAGTAGACGTCTTGCTACTCCGGAGGCTTGTTGCGGCGGGGGTTGTGGTAGTAGTGTTCCTGGTTTGCAAATAAACCCCCAGCACGGTGCCAGCAACCCCAAATCCGTTACTGAGCTATTAAAACCCACACTGTCCATGCTTTAGTGAGGTCGTTCTAACATCGCTCGCCCATAGATGGCCCTCCCGCGAATTGTCGGTGCTTTGCCCACATCCAAGCCCGGGGCATTTTTCATATCGAAGAGAGAGCAACACTAGATGCAGACCGGACACCCTGTGTTGATTGTATGGGCTCACGGGCTGAGGTAAAACTACTGCCGCTCTGCCTCTAGTACACATCACGGCCTCGAACCACAGCCCTGTAACACAGGGAGTAGAATGCCTCCATATCGCTCCGAGGCTGGATGCCAGGATCGCCGAAATCTCCCGTGGTCACTCCTGACTCTCGCCTCTCCCAGAGAGCCTTACCTGGCAGGAGGGCTCATACGCCAGTCTTCGCCGACGGCGGATGCTCTTCGGAGCATGGGAACGGCGGGTTTTCTAAGGCCACGCTCGAGTGAGGCACAAACACAGTCTACCAGCATCGCCGTGGGGATTGCCCTAGGTTTAGTTGCCCTCGTGACTGCACTAGTACTCATTTTCTGCTGCTACCGCACAAGCCGTCGCAGGCTCAAACACGGACGATCTCCAGGGTTCTCTATAGGCGCCTACTTCAACGACCAGCGGGAAGCTCGCCGAAGGGACTTTGGTCCAGGAGAGCCCGTCCCGAGGCGGCCTCGCGAGTTCAAAAGGTTTCCAGACGCCTGGAACCCTATATGGGCGTTGTTCGACGATTATTCTCATGGACGGCCCCAGAATAACTCGACGCGGTATTCCCACCGCCGTCCTCGGGGGCATGGCAGTCGACGTGTTCGGAGGCCTCACCGCAGAGATAGCAGTATCTGCCAGCCGCCGCGGGTGTACGACCGCGGTGATCCTCCGCGCCCACCTCCGTCGCACTCGAGCAAGTCTTTAGATACACGTGACTCCCCTTCGATCTGTGGTCGGAGGCACACTGGTGGCGATGATAACAATGGCGGCGGCGGTAGTGGTGGGGATAGCATTAATATTTGGAGGGAAGGACAACGGTATTCAGCCTCCTCTTCTCAGAATCGTACTACTCCTTCCGCTTTGTGCTCTTCATTCGATGTATGCGACCCTCCTTCAGTAGGGCCACCTCCGTCAAGTTCACTCCCGCCATCCAGTTCGTTATCCCCCCCTCAGCCTACAACAGGCGGACAGCGACTTTCAGGCAGTGATAGCTACTCCTCAACAATCGGCTCCTTGCACGGTTCTGACAACACGTATCCAATCGAAAGTGAAAGCATTTTGGGGCTTCCGGCACCTCTGTTACAATCACGTTCCAGTATTTCTCCTTTCCCTTGGGGCTTGGGCACTTTTCGCATTAAGATTCAGTTTTTCTGTCAATTGGCTACTCTGTATGATCTCTCTCTGATAGTGACTTAGCTGTAGGTAATTCAACTTATACCCCGTACACACCCAGTGGAGTCAGAACGGTAGGGAGCTTGTCGCCTACGGGACAAAGCACTAGAGACCCAGTATCATCTTTTAGCAGCGGCCGTTCAGACCATACTCCGTCATATCCTCAGCTATTTAATCCACACACAGAGACATCTGGATCATACCTTGATTCAGGCGGCCCATTTTCTGCTGGCACAAGTCAGTTCGACTCACCAAGCTCGCGGCTCCAGACGTCGACGTACTCTCCAAGCACCGGCCGTTCGAATTACGATCGCACTGTCACTAGCGGTTCACTTAGCCCGTGGACGTGGCCCTCAAGATTGCATAGCTACTCTATAAGTCTTGCGGATATTGATCCTGAGGTCCCGTCAGAGAGCGATTTATGGGCCGACGATAGGACTATGAGTTCAAATTCCAGGACAGACTTTTCCGATTCAATTGTGTCCCCGTATGGACTAGAACATCGATTAGGCCTAGGGGGCAGATACCAAGGGGGCCTCTCAGACGATGGCAGTCGAAGTTCTAGTATGCGTACCTCGACGGGTTCAGTTCAGGGTAATAACGAAGATTTCATTTCTGACATTGCGCCCGAGGTGTGGGGTGGGCTCCGTCATAGCCCAGCAAATGAAGCAAACTATGAAAGGACATCGCGACAACCAGTTGGGAGACCAGTGACCATGGAGGACGGGAGCGACGACGACAGACCAGCCATGGCGGCCGCGGTGGGTCAGCGCGCTTTAGACGGCATTGCATCAGATGCGTGAACCAGGGCTGGGTGATGGAAGATTTAGGAGGGTTAGCAGTAAGATAGCACGTAGATGGCGTATTGCAAAATTACAAACCCCTCTTAAAGAGCTTAGACCAGAGAATCCGGTCAGGAGGCATCGTGACCAAGAAACCAGCATTGAAGCTTACCCAATTAGGAATTCACATGTAGCTTCTCCAATCCATATCGACCAGGCACATCAGGTTTGGCGTGGAGACATGAGGGATACACAGAGTATATTGAACGAGCACAGACTGGTGAGGATGCCATCAAGCGGCAAATGGTCTTGGGTGTTTCGTCACTGCTTTGCCGACTGTTAGCGAGCCTGAATGCATATATAGAGTGATTCCCAAGAGAAGTCAGCAACATCGCAGTTGTATATTCCCCCTTCGATATACTACAGTAGCAGCATTGAAGCCTAATTCGCCTGTTTCTGTTCTGGTGCTGCCCAGCCTTGTCATCACAAAATGTGGAACGATGAGGACAACAACCCATATGGGTCCTTTGATCGTCACGACTCTGGTGTGAACCCTTACTTCTCCACGTCTAGTACGTGTTCTATCTGCCCTGCGCAGTAGTGCGTACTTCTTCCGAGACCTTTTGGCTGACAGCGTCCTTGATGAGCAGATCCCAACCGCCCCACCACCCCCACTTCCGCCACGTCCTCGAACAATAATGAACCGCCAGAGTTCATCTCTCGGCCGCCGGACCTCAGTGACGACGACGACGACGACTACCCGGGGCGCACAAGAAGCGGGAGCATTACTCGTAAGAAGGGAGGGTATGACAGCCGCATTGAGCAGATCCTATACGAGAACCCAGACCTTCCGATCTTTATCACCGACGCTGGCAAAAATCATGAGAGCGGTGGGAG
The DNA here is from genome assembly GCA_021527025.2 of Geoglossum cookeanum. Classification (NCBI taxonomy): domain Eukaryota; kingdom Fungi; phylum Ascomycota; class Geoglossomycetes; order Geoglossales; family Geoglossaceae; genus Geoglossum; species Geoglossum cookeanum. Next base: position 222,596 of record JAJDFF020000005.1, read on the forward strand.
CTACATTGTGTATACCATTCGGACTGGGGTAGAGCTACTCCGATACGTTCTCTGTAGATTAACGGTGCTGACGGGTACACAGGATCTCGAAGTTCGCCGGCGATACTCTGAATTTAACTCGTTAAGAGCTACTCTAGTAAACCTCCATCCAACCCTTATAATTCCCCCCATACCCGAGAAACATTCCATGGCGGATTACGCAGCCAAACCTACAAAGGCAAAGGAAGATATGGGGATTATAGATCTGAGAAAGAGGATGCTGAGTGTGTTTCTCAATCGCTGTAGGCGGATGAGAGAGGTGCGGGAAGATGGAGTATGGTGGAGATTCCTCGATCCAAATGCCAGCTGGGTACGATACTCTCATCCCTTAGCCCGTTTCTCATCCAGCAACCTTTGTTTTATAATAGGTACTGAGGGAAGCCTAACATCATCCTTCACGCAGAGTGAAGTGCTTCACTCGCACCCAGTCTCTTCGCTTCCAAAGACCGTCTTAAAGGCGCCTCCGCTAGACCCTGCAAATCCGACTCTGGCGCATAGCTATCTTCCAGTACCGTCAGTTAATGCAAAATTAAGATCATCAAGCGGCGCATCCAGCACAGGAATACCGTCATCCCCACCTCAGGGAGCTGCATATGCCTCATCCAGAGCTCATACCATCCCCGGACCCCAGATTTTTGGTCGATTTCCCCCTACCTCAAAAAACCTGAGTGAGCAGGACTTAGACCCGTACTTCATCAATTTCGAAGTGTCAACACGAGAATTAGAGACGCTTTTACAGGGTAATATCGAGAAGGTCAACCGGAGAACGTTGACTCATCTATCGTCACTCGCTTCAGACTTAGCTGAGCTTGGAGCTCGGTATAATGGCTTCTCCTTGTCAGAACCATCACCCACTCTGGCCACTGCTATTGAGCGCATTGGACAGGCTGTCGACTCTTCGTATATTGCGACTGAAGAGCTGTCTGCATCGCTAGGTGCCAGCTTTGCGGAGCCTATGCGTGAAAGCGCGCAATTTGCGGGCGTGGTACGGAGTGTTCTTCGGTACAGGGTACTCAAACGAGTACAGGAAGAGATGACGAGAGACGAGCTTGCAAAGAAGAGGGCACTCCTTGAATCTCTAGAAAGAAGTGAGATGGAAGCCAAGAGGATCGACCAATACCTTACAAGCACGGGTTCCCCCTCAAGTACCCCCAAAAGGGCCACATCTTCTGCGCCAGCTCGAGGAGGTTCCGTAGAGCAACAGCGCAAGCGCAGTGGCAGTATTGAGGATACCGCCTCGATAGATTCTGATTTCCCTCCTACTCATGGGGATGCTCCCTCACCGTCGGTAGCACAGGGCGCTCCAGAGAGGACTCAGGATCAAGAAGCAGGCTCTCCCAGGACCAATCACAAGAAAAATCAAAGCGGCGGGAACTTTGTGACCAACAAGATCTTTGGCCGCATTAGCCACGCTGTACATGGGATTGTAGATGTAGACCCTGAGAGGACTAGAAGAGATCAGATTGGCAAGACGAAGGAGACTTTGGTTCATGTAATCCCCCAATCGACTTTCTAAACTCTTATTTGTTGTCACTCTCCTTCCCCAAACGCCGTTGCGAGCATACGACTAACAAACAGGTCGAATAGTTGGAGCAAGCTCTCGAGGCCTCCGAAAAGGACGTTAAAGATGCTAGTGCAGGCGTTCTTAAAGACTTGAAGAGATTCCAGAAAGAGAAAGAAGAGGACTTGAAACGTTATATGGTATGGATCCTCGTGCCGTCGTATTCTGTACAAAATATAAGTGTCTGACTAGATGTGTCCCCGTTGCTAACGGGATTTTTTTTTATAGATCGCATACGCTAGATGCCATATCGAATGGGCAAAGAAGAACCTCGATACATGGGAGGAGGCGAGAGCTGAAGTCGATAAGATTGAAATTCGTTAGATAACCCCTCGGGCCAGAGCGCGGTTTTGGCATGACGAGGTTGCCGTCAATTTGCCCCTTAATTCCACTGCCCAGGAGACAGATCCACCCTAAGCCTTACCTGCCCTTCTTTAAAGCCGAGTCGAGCCGTACTGCGCTGCGTTGTCATCACATTTTCAATCCCAGCTGGAGTGCGCGTACGCGTACCAAGGGTTAAAGGGGGGCCTTTAGTGGATACTTTTTTCCAACCAAAAATCGGTCATAGGTCCAGGTTATTGTCTTTTTTTTTCTCATTCCGCGCGCAAACGTTTGGGGGGGGGCGGGGTTATATTTGCCTGGCGCACCAGCGATTAACTAGTTAGACATGTAGGGGAAAAAAGAACCTAAAACAAATTCATCACTGCTATCACTATTAAAACTTTTCATTGTTATAAAACGAAAAAGACAAAAAAGAATTGAGGTTCATTCCTAGTTTTCTTTTTGGAGAAGGGCCCGCGTCGTCGTGCCGCTGTTTGTTAGGCGTATGTGCGGATGTATCTACATAGGGCTTTTGTGGGTTGGCTTAGACTGGAGATGGGAGAGGCGGGGCCATGGAGTTTTTTATTCTCTTTTTTTTACTTGTAGCTACAGGCGGGACGGGATGGTATTAACAAATTAATTTTTTTTTTGTAATGCAGGTTTTTCCGCCTTGGCTTTTGAGAAGGAATTGAATTCAAGGATAGACTTGGTCTTTTTCTGTTTCCAAAACGAAAACAAAAATATTACAAGAATAGTTGTAAGAGAAGAAATGTCCCGACTTGGGAGAGTAGATCTTAGGCTTCTACTATCCTATGCCTGCCATTGGAATCTTCGGCGGCGTTGCCGACTCCAGACCTCTACAAAGGCCATCTTATCCCGGATACCAAGGCCAACTCTCTTGACCCTCCCCAGTCGGGCCAATGCCTCCCCGACTTTTTCCAAAAGGAGCTTCTCGTCTGTGGTAATGTCGCCGTTTCTGGCCATGCTGAATCTGTGTGGCGGTTCCTCTATTTCGTCGGAAGAGGGGGGTGTGTCGAGGTAATTTGATGGATGCGTGGACTTTGGTGTTGAAGGTGGTGTTTTTTGTAGGTATTCATCATTGAAGGTGGGGTTGTTGTAGACACATTCTGCAATACGGACGCGAATACAGTGCGTGGGTCTGCTGAGAAGGTTCCAGAGGAAATCCCAGTAGACATGGGGAACGGGAGTGGTGATGTCTGGGGGCGTGTAGCGAACGCTGACGGGGAAGATGCGTGTCGAAGGTGGAGAGGTGAGGAGTGAGGGGCTGAATGGGAGGATCCCTCTGCCGTTGGTTGTGGTTGTTTCGGGGAAGACGACGATTATGCGGTTAGGGTGATCGCGGAGGATAGTGCCTAGGTCTGTGAGGGCCGTACCAAGCGGGGGACGAGATTGGGGTGGCGAGAGAGCACGCAAGATCGCGCGGAAGAGGGAGATGCGGTGGACAAGCCGCGTGGAGGGGTAGGAGGCGGTGAATATGGGGTCGAAGATGACGGCGAGATAGAGGGCGTCGATGGGGGAGGTGAAGGAGGATGCAATAATGCTGGAGGGTTTGGGTAGGCGAGGGGAGTGCTTAGCTAGGGAGCTGTGGGGGAGGGTGTTTAGATGACATCGAAATCTGGATGTATAGGGAGGTAGTGAGACTAACCCTTTCTTGACTCCATCGACCTGGAGATCCACCCACCAGATCCCAGGCACAGCAAGGATCATCCACAGTATGGCTTTCTTAAATAGTGATCCTAGAGGCAGACATTGCAGTACAAGGAAATAGCTCAGCATCAGCGCCACTAAGATTGGTAGACGAACGAGGAAGATCAAGACCCGGAAAGGTAGGTACACCGTCGATGTGGGAGTAAATGTGGGGGTGAAAGGTGCAATTCCTGAGCCTGTGATTCTTTAGTCCTCGGAATGGAAATCTTGTTGGCGGTGGGCTGGTGTGGCCCTGGAGAGGGCATTACCTCGATCGCGAAACTGCGAGTACTTTTCCATGATTGCTCTAGCGATATGGACGTATCACAAAAAGCTGTAGTTTCTACGGAACGACGTAAGAGCGGAATCTTCTCCAGCAGATTCAGGGCGAAAGAGTATATGCGTAGTGCATATTCTAGGATCGTCGTCCCGCAGCGAAGTCCGATCCCGTGGGACGAGAGTTCTTGGGTCGGTCAGTTGGGATAAGCATCAACAAACCCCAAGGCACAGGAACTGTGCATTCTTGATGGATAATTGCAGCTTACGGCGGATATCCTGTGGAGCGTAGCTTAACTCGCGAGGAGTTGTATGTGCGAGTATGATATGACGTGGGGCTGAGATTCCGTTGTAGATATGGTGTTGCCCACAATCACATGCATCGCAGGTCCAGAACACTGGCTTGTGCAACTCTTGTGGAGTCCCCCTACCATGCGACACGCAGTCAATATGCTGTGTAAATGGAATACAAGCAGCGGTTGGAGTCATGCACGTTGTTGCTCCACTATGGCTTGCAGATGTGCAATCCTACACACAGCTGTAGGACCAGGTCATCACCATCACTGATTGATCGAAAGAGTGGCTGGTGGTTGGCTTGTGGCTGACGGTCACATGACCCATACGTGGGCTTGGCATTGTTTACACTCAGTGTTGTCTCTTGTTGCTCGGGACAAATTCACCAGCTTCTGACAACTCCACGGCTCGGTCGCCATTCGAGGACAGCGACAACAACGGCAACAACAGCAGCTATCGACCAACTCTGGTGCGGTTGCTTGCCCGCTCTCGCTGCAGCTTTGCCTGTGTTCCGTAGGCACTTCAATGCTAAGCTCGATCTAAACTGCTGTTGGGAAATATTTGGATAGCAGCTTCCTCTTACCCGCTACCGTCATCATGGATTCCAATAGCGAAAACAGCGCGGTACGTATAACGGCCCCCTTCTCTAGAGAGCCTAGAGCCTGCAGCTCCGGCTATCGTCCAAATTCGATAGACGGGGTCTGTAGCGGTTTAGCAGCACGGTCATGAGCAATCATCGCCCTCCACAACTCAATAAATTACTAAAGAAACGGAAATAGTTTGTGCGAACATCGTTGCTTCGACCGCCAAGCAAGATTCCTTCACCGGCCAAAGCTTTGTCTGAAATTTCAGAGTCTGTTGGAAATTCAAGAGCAACGGCTATGCTGCCACCGCAGAGCACGATGAGCCTCAAGCACAAGACTTCAGCGCGTAAGGAGTTTCCGCATCCCTGACACCCCCCCCCCGCGGCTGGTTTGTATAACTGATTTCGTTATGGTGGTATAGCGTCTGAACCAGCTGCAAAGCGACCGACTCTGGTGGAACGGGCTGGAGAGCCCATCAGAGCAAATCAACCCGCACCCCCTAGCTCAAGACCAATCAATTCTACCGTAAAAGCAACCGCTTTAGCGGGCACTCGCAGCAATTTCTCGTCATCCGTCTCAGGTCGTCCTACCTCAACGTACTCCCGCAGCATCTCCAACAACGGCTTATTCTCCAGTAGCACCGGCAGTGGAATCCGACCCCCATCAGCACAGGGCAGGTTTCGTCCGCAATCGTCTCTTGGACACGGACGACATGCGTCCTCTTCCTCCGGCTATGGGCCAGCGTCGCGCCCGGCTAGTGCGCTGGATAGCCACTCGGTGGGCATGAATGGTAGATTGGCAGCGGCAAATAGAAAGGGTATGGTCCCAATTTCAATTTCGACGCCTCGGGCTGCCACAGGATTAGCTGGGGGCCGTGAAACCGAGAGGCACTCTTTGCCACCTCGGTCAAGCTCCCAGGCTTTACCTGTGGCCGCAGAGATCATTCAGACTCCTGGTGCTAAGTCACACCGGACTCTTTCAATAAGCACTGCCATTTCTGGCTTGAGAAACTCTGAAAGCATTATGGTCCTGTCTGGAGAAGAGACACGGACAAGGAGCTTCTTTGAGCCTTCTCCTTCGATTACTGCTTCGCGTAGGTCGGGTTTTTATACCCCTCGCTCTCCTACGACACCGCAGTACTATCCTACAAGACATTCTATTGATTCATTTAGCGTACAATCCCAAAATATTGGCCAGAATGTCTTGCCAAAAACCCCTTCAAGAGCGCCCAGGCGTTCCGCACAAAAGAAGATGTATCTAACGCGTGAAGCTTCAACTACAGCTTTTGACCCCGCTGAGAGACTCGAGGATGTAGAGATGGACTTTGCCCGACTGCAGAGAGACCTTAACGAGACTGGCCTTAAGTTAGGCAAGTCTGAGGAGTTAAAGGGGATATATGAGGCAAAGAGTACGTCTCCACTTGGGCGTTATTTTAGGATTTCCTGGAATTTGGCGCCCCCTCAGACAGTTCGCTTTATAGAAAACTTACACATGTTCTTGCATGCACAGTCAACCAACTCGAAGTTGAAAAGGGGCACTTGAGGAATGAGATCGAATTAGATCGGAAGAAGCTAGCATCGACACAGAAGAAGGTCGAATCGTTGCAGACGCAGTTGGCAACAACCATAGCTACGATTGAGGACGAACGCAGGATCGCTGCCGAAGAACGGCTGGCCGCCGCGGAAGACCACAGAATACAACAAGCCTACATTGAGGGCCTTATGAGTGACCATCGCGAGGAGCTTGAGAGCCAAGAAAACGATTACCGACAGAAAATCCAGAACCTACGGCAACAGGCCAATGAGGATGCCAATCGCCTACAGGGGTTGAATGCGGATGGCATCCGGGAACTGGAACGAGCCAGGACAGACCTGGAAAGAGAAAAGCTGAACACAAAAAGATTACAAGAGACTCTGACCGAGACTTCCACTGCTATCCTTCAACTTCAGTCCGCAGACCGGGCGAAGCAGGCTAAGATTGATTACCTTGAATCCGACGGTCAGGCTCAGGCCCAGAGCTTTGCAGACGTGTTGAGGCGAATGCAAGAGGCCCAAGATGCGGAAGAAGCAGTAAAAGAGAAGCTACGAGCTGAAGAAAGTGTCATTAGAAAACTACGAAATCAAGTGCAGGAACTAAAAGGGAACATCCGCGTCTTCTGTCGTGTCCGTCCAGTGTTGGAGAAGAACGAGGAGCCAGCCAGGATTGCTCTACCCGATGCAGGCCTCGATTCGAGTAAGATAGAGGTCCAGGGGCCCGAAGAGAAGAGCAGTTTGGGTACCGTCACGACCAAGACAAATGCTTTCACCTTTGACAGAGTTTTTGGGCCGTCCTCACAGAACCAGGAGGTATTTGAGGAGATTAGCCAACTGGTTCAGAGCGCCCTAGATGGCTATAATGTTTGCATCTTCTGTTATGGCCAAACAGGGGCAGGTAAAACCCATACGATGAGCGCTGATGACGGTATGATTCCGCGGGCGCTCCACCAGATCTATGACACGGCCCGGGCTCTGGAAGAGAAGGGGTGGAAGTATACGATGGAGGGTAGCTTTGTGGAGGTTCACAATGAAGTCCTCAACGACCTGCTTGGAAAGCCAGAGGACTATGATAAGACTAAGCACGAGATCAGGCACGACGCGCAGACATGCAAGACTACTGTTACGGATTTGACGACTGTTGTACTGGATAGCCCTACAAAGGTTGAGTCCATACTAAAACGAGCGACGTCTAATCGCACAGTGGCTGCGACAAAAGCGAACGAGCGATCATCTAGGAGCCATAGCGTATTTATACTTCGCCTTAGTGGCGTTAATGAGGTGACGGGGGAGAAGAGCGATGGCACGCTAAACCTTGTCGATCTAGCTGGAAGCGAGAGGCTGAGCCACAGCGGGAGCACAGGGGACCGGCTGAAGGAGACGCAGAACATCAACAAGAGTCTCAGCTGCCTTGGAGATGTGATTGGGGCGTTGGGGCAGGGCAAGGATGGGGGACACGTGCCATATAGAAATTCAAAGGTATGACCAAAAACAATAGTGTATTGAGGGGACGGGTATAGAGGCTAATGTTGATATATAGCTTACGTACTTGCTGAGATATTCATTGGGTGGCAACTCCAAGACGCTAATGTTCGTCATGGTTAGCCCATTGCAGGCACATCTCAACGAGACATTGACGAGCTTGAAGTTTGCAACAAAGGTGAAGTCCCCAGGTTACTTTGAGATGAATATGAACATGAGCTGACGGACGTATAGGTCTCGAACACTTATATAGGGACGGCGAGAAGGATCACAGGGAAGTCGTAAGGATGTGGGGGTATCGCGTGATTCGGTGTTGCTGAGTCGGTGGTGGGATGTTGGAAAAGACCTAGTTCTGTCCGCCTGCCTGTGGATCCTTGATTGCTGGGGGGAGGGGTGGGTGTTTTGGGGAACTGTATTTTGTGTTGCCCTTTTTAGGCACATGTTTGTATCCCTCTTCTATTCGATGTTTCTTTTTTAGCCTTGTGAGCTATATCAACATTCAAACAAGACGAGTAAAAAAAATCAAAGGCGGCAAATGGCGTCCCACACAACAACAACAACACTGCCCAAACCTCTGCCCAAACCTCCCCCCACCCCTTTCTCCATCAAAAATATAAAATCAGACCCACACACACACACATATATATATATATATATATAAAGTTTCTCCAAACTTTTTTTCATACCACCTTTTTTTTTATACAGTTAAGTCACGCTACAAGAATCTCTCGCGTTATTAAGAATATATATGAATACGCGGCTTCACCCCCCGATCCCCAAGCTCTCTCTCACCATAAGAACAATCACGCTATATATAAGAATGGAGTCCATTGCCCCCTTTCCCCCCCCGGGATCATATTCTTACAGAGCGACTCAAATGTATATATATATATATCTTAAACCAGTTCTTAGTGATTTTTGCATCCAAAAGGGAAGGAAGGATTTGGCCGCTGAATTTGGAGGCATTTCCACAGCTCCTCCTGCTCATATTATAGCTTCCTTATGGGATCGGGTAGCGCGGGCAGAAGTGATTGATGCACAAGATATATTCCTTTCTCTCTCTTTACTGTTGGTTTACTGGAGGGGGGGTTGTTGTTGTTCATTGTGTTAAACGCCTAAATATAGCATCGAACCCCTCGATGGGACTGGAATGAGACTAGAAAGAGAGCAGAGTTTGGGACCTTAGAAACTAGTTTCATAATGCTGACATGGTAGCGTCGAGCCACTCGATGAGACTGGAAAGACTAGGAAGAGAGCAAAGTCTAAAACCTCGAAACTAATTTCGCAACGCTTGCATAGTAGTGATATAGAGATCAGCTTTTTGGCATAGATCCATTGTACACGTGTTATAGGCAGATCTGATAAGGCTCACAAAAATGACCTCGAAACTAGTTTCATATGGTAGTAATATAGAGATCAGCCGTTCGATGTAGATTCATTGTACATGTACAGACAGGTCTAGTAGAGCTTATAAAGAGTAACATAGCGAGTTGTTTATTTTATACCATAGTTCACCAGACAGAAAAAACAACAAGCAAGTTGCCTACTCGTAACGGAAGAAAGGTCCGGTCAGAAAAGATGCTCAGTCAGATCCTAGCAATAGGTGGTGCGCGCTTTAAATTTACCAGATTGGGACACCCTCCATAGCCGAATGCGAAATCACTAAGATAAAACATATATCCTAAATGGTATTCGTGATGAAAAGGGCTCCGAAAATGGAGGTGTGTGCTGCTGTTTTTTGAGGTGTTTCCACCGTGACGTTCTGCTACTCCTAAGTGCTGCTTCATCGCTCAACACCCCAGCAACCAGCCATCCTAAACACGTATGTATCTATAGGCTTCCCCGGTCTAGGGGAGTATGTGCTAATATGAGGTAGGTAAACTACCTGTGAAAGTTGGTGAGAAATGGTGGCGGTGGCAGTGGCGGCGCTAACTAGGCGAGTCAAGAAACGGTTTTCTGTTGCTTTCCTTCACACTCAGAAACTATGCCTACAATGAACTACTCAACTGGGCTCGATAGTGACACATTATCCGCCCTCAGCAATACTCTCGGGGGCCAACCCATATCGCGAGAATTACATGCTTTCTGTCGGCTTTGTCCAGCATCCGCTACTGAACGACTCCGGGCATTAAGTCATGCCGAACTGATCCAGCTCGGCGTCCAATGTCATAACGCGGTTGACGCTTGGCTTTGCTCTGACAGATCGTATCAAGTGATGCGGGATGCTCCAAGCTTAACAACGAGAGACTCCACACTCCCAGGAAAGGTTGGGGAAGCTTGATCTAACTAAACAATAAGTTCGCTGCTAACAGCTATACCAAATACAGGTGAAAGACCGAGACGGCGTTTGTGCCGTTACCGGTTTTCACGCAAGCGTCTGTGAGGCTGCACATATCTTCCCCTACAGTATGGGAAAGTCTCAAGCTGGGTCCACCACCGACATTTGGGCTGTCCTTCGAATGTTTTGGGGTGATGACGTGACTAGGGAATTACGAGATCTTATCTTCGGACCGCCAACAGACGATCCCACTTCGAAGACTTTCATCAACAAACTCTACAACGTTATTACTTTAGCTTCCCATGTGCATACTTTGTGGGCCAATGGGAATTTTGTACTTGAACCATGTTCCGACGATGACCCCAATGATCAGCATAACCTTCGAGCAGCCTTCTATTGGGTCCGTGCTCACGAATCTACCCACATCGCTCCCGGTATCTACCCTCTTATCAACATAGACTCCCCGCTCCCACACCTATTAGAAACACTCTCCGATGGCCCCGGACTTGGATTCATCGGCCTCCATGACTACCATGTTAACCCTCCACGATTTGTAGGAGATGGGCACATAGTAACTTTCAGTACCGACGATCCCATTACATCTCCACTGCCTAGTCGCCAACTTCTCTGCCTTCAAGCGACACTTATAAGGGTGTTGAGGATGGCTGGCCGTGCAGGTTGGGATGTTCGTGAGATGAATGAATCGGAAAGAGATGTTGATTCCGTTGTTAACGAAGACGAGAGCGAGGGAAGAAGGTTTGACGGAGGCTCTATTACTGGGCCTACGACTAACTCTTCGCCATTGGAGCCAAAGCTAACCGCGACCAGCATCACGGACGAAACTCAGCACCGAAACAAAGGCCGATTCTTTCGGCATATCATCTCCCGAGCCAAAACCCTGTTTCGTAGTGATAATATCACTACTAAAATAGTCCGCACAAAGAAGAGAATCAACGGTGTCCATTCAGTTATATCAATTAATAAAAAGAGTCATTGACAGGCTGTACATGTATTTCTAGTACCTTGAATTATTTAATTTCTTAATATTAGTAAAAAAAAAAAAAAATGTTGGCTATTTATTTGCATGGCAGGAAATTTCCCAAAAAATCAAAGTGGTGAACACTAACTAGCCTTATCACAAACTGTATATATATATATATATCTCGTCATAAAGTTTTGAAGTAATTCATAAATTATGCCATATTTTAAGACATTTAAAATAAAGAAGCAAGGTTCTATTTGCAAGCCTAGACCGTATTCGTAACATACGTGCTATGAATCTAGCTTATACAAAAACACAGGGCAGCATTACCCAAGTCACTAAAAATTAGAATGAGAGAGGTTCGAGTACATTTTTTTTTAATAACCTTGGCGGGGGGTTTTTTTTTTCATTTTTTTCATTTTTTTTTTTTCAAACGTTTCAATGATATATATGATCTCATGTGATCATCATCATCATCATAATAAGCATTATTATGGATTGCCATTTCATAAAACAGTGAACAACAGTGTGGTATATGGCAAAATGAGAATATATAATCTGGCAATCGAGTAGAATAAAAAAATTAATCTCTGCCGACCTCCACATTATAGAACTGCAAGATGCTTGGGGGAAAAAAAAAAATAATTCCGGGTAATGTTATGGTGTATCGAGTTTACCCATGTAATCTCAATTTTTATTTTTTTTTATTGGTTTTGCTGTTTTTTTTTGTTTCATTGTTTTTTTTTAGGTTGGTTGGTTTTTGGGTGGTTTTGGGTTGTTTGTTTTGTTGTTGTTGTTGTTGTTGTTTTGTAACTAGGGTTAGTTAGCTATATAGAGGGTTTCGTGTTATGCTACATGCTACATAACGCAAAACGTTGAACTACACTACATTACTAGCCGCTCTAGGCGTCGGTTCGTTATCTTTCCCCCCCGTCTTCCCCTGCGCGCGCGCGCGCGCTTGCTTCTTATGCTGTGGGGTTTTTGGGTTTATTTTTATTTTTATTTTTAGGTGGTGGGGAGGGGAGCGTTGGGGTTGTCTTTAGCTCATTTGAACATCTTTGAATTATCCTTCCCCCCCCTCCAACTGGAAAAGAGAGAGAAGATTATTTTGCCAGCAAAACTTATTTATTACTTTTTTTTATTTTTTATTTTATTTTTTTGGTTTTGCTTTTATTACCAGCCAGAACCCCGAAAGAAAACAAAATATGGAGACTCAAAAGATACAATGCGTCTCCTGCCGCAGCGACGTCAGTAAGGACACTATTTGTAGAGGCTGTGCGAGTCGTTTGGGAGGCGGTTTGACGGCAGCAAAGAGCCCGCGCTCGGATACCGTTGGGATCGCGGATATCGTAAATCAGTATGCGTTTTTGGCGAGTGTGATTGGGGAGGGTGTCTTTGTCAGTGCGGTTCACATCTGCGAGAAGGATGGTGATCATTGGAGTTGCTCTGCTAGTGGTAGTGGTGGTGGTGGTGGTGATGCGCAGGTGTCTGGATTGGAGGTGGGAGATGATCCGTGTGACTTGGTGGGAATCCCAACCTCATCATCATGGGTGGGTGCTGGGGGAGGTGGGTTTCCCCGGTGACCATTTTACTTGTCGGCGTTTTTGCTTGTTTCTTTGGCGCAACTGCTGCTAGCTGGCGTCCCTCTTCTCTCTGCAGGCAATCTGACTGTGTCTGTGGTGAGACTTTCTGTACTTGAAATTAAATAACTCGACAACTACCGCTGAGTAAGTGGGGTGTTTTTGGTCTGTGGAGAGATTGGGGTTTAGGGTTTTTTGGGTGCGTACTATGTGTCTTAGTCTGCACAAAATGGCAGCCAATCCAGCTCCCCCGCCTTGAATGCTACTGTAGCTCTCGGTCTTTAGACTCGTGCTGGGTCAGCCTTCAACGTAGTAGATAGCTGCTCTGTGCAGTACTGAGCTCTGAGATGAGGTCCAGGTCCAGCCAATGTTGTTCTCGGCCTGCTGATCCTCACTAGAACCCCCCCCCCCCCCCCCCCCCCCCCCCCCCCCCCCCCCCCCCCCCCCCCCCCCCCCCCACACCCCCCCCCCCCCCCC